>JANAVB010027998.1:642212-649079 GCA_029216955.1 Iris pallida | reverse complement strand
ATAGATATATTATATATATAGATAGAAATATATAAGATATATATATATATATAATAGATAGATATATTATATATAATATATATATATATAAACAAATATATATTATATATCATAAAATAAAACAAAACAAAAGAGAAAAGGAAAAAAAAGAAAACAAAACACAGGGGGGGTTCGAACTCGGCCGAAGGGTCGGGTTCTCGGGCTCAGTCGGGCTGGGCAGGGGGTCAGCCCGCACTTTGTGTTAGGGTCAGGGTTTGTTTAGTTATATTTAGGTTTTAGGTTGGTATATTATAACCCGATAAAACAATCCTGTGTCCTGACAGTTAAGGACACAAGAGTCTACGTGTCTTAGGCTAGCACGACACGCACGAGTCTAGTCTCGCTGTCCGAACACTGGGCTATATCCTCGTGTCCGGGCGAACCATATACGTGTGTACGAGACACGTAAGACACGGTTTTCACACTGCTACTTACGTGTCCGGCAAGCTGGGGGGTCCTAGGGTGCTGGACGGCGGAAGGAGTTGTCGTGGACGTGGCGCTCGGGCGGCGCTGCGTCCAGCTCGGCGTGGCGCGTCGTTTGGTGGTGGTGGATGGGGGTGATCGTCGTCGGGAGTTGGCGTTGGGTGGATGGCCGGAGTTAGGGTTTAGGCGAACGGAAATGGGGAGAAAGGGGGTCTGTGGGGGTCGGCGGCGAGCTAGGGTTAGGGCTTAGGGTCTGGGGTTTCATTTTTTAGGAAGAGGAGGTCGGTTGGGGCGTCGGGCTGGCCGAAAATGGCGGGGGCAGCTGACTGGCGGTCGTCGGGGGTAGATAGTACGTGGGGGGGGGGGGGGGGGGGGGGGGTGACGGTCGATTTTCAGTAAGGCCCCTAGGAATTTGGAATTTGCATAAAGACCCTATCCAAGACTGAGTGCATAATAAAATTTGCGTCCTGCACTTAAAATAAATAACTAATTACAAAACTGACTTCTAAACAATTCGAAATATTACAAACAGCTATTAAGACATTTTAATAAATTGCAAAACTACCTTAAACATTTCAATAAAATGCAAAATAATATTTTAGCTATTAAAACTCATTTAAAAATTGTAGAAAAATTTCTAAAATCATATTAAATTATTTTAAGGCTAAAAATGACATTAACAACTAATTAACACTAATTAAACAAAAATTGAAAAATAGGGGTTGACACATGGCCTCATGGTACAACTGGGATCACAGTATCATAGTAAATAGGGAACATGGCATATCGTAATCTATCATGGCAAGGATACATATGTCATAGAGACAGATGTATATGTAATATTTAAAACTGTAGCAGGTACATGATCGTCAATATGTGTACAATGTACAGGAGGCACATGTATATAAAATGTACTTCCGTACAAGTAAGCAAGCGATAGATGTACATACGTACAGATACAGCTGGTGCGCCTACGACAAGGTATACTTGCTCGGTACGTACGTACGGAAGAAGGGGGCATGATCACGTACTCAACTATCGGTTTCCCCATAACCCAGGTTCTAACATGTGAGAGATACGGGAACGATATAAAAACATGTGAGAGATACTGGGAGCAGTATATGCATGACAGGTATGGGAGCAGTATAAAACATGTGAATACTCAGAGCAGTATAAAGCATAGTGAAACATGTACCGAGAACTAGTAAGAAGCATGTGAAGATATAAGAACTGTCCTAAGCATGGCAGGTACTGAAAGTAATACAACATATGAAGATTTACTTGCTACCTCAAGGATCAGTATTTTAACATGGT
The DNA here is from genome assembly GCA_029216955.1 of Iris pallida. Taxonomy (NCBI): domain Eukaryota; kingdom Viridiplantae; phylum Streptophyta; class Magnoliopsida; order Asparagales; family Iridaceae; genus Iris; species Iris pallida. The sequence goes on along the minus strand of JANAVB010027998.1, from coordinate 647,303 downwards.
TAATACATGTTCTAGCATTAAAAGACAGTAAATGAGTTTGCAGATGTACTTGCCTCGAGCAAAGCAATACTAGTACGAAGATATAGATGTCCGGTGTCCTGTCAATAATTATACAAACTCAGTTCTAAGCTATGTTCAATATTACACTAGTGGTGAGACACGACTCCTAACTGGACATAACTAAGTGGAGACCTAGAATAAAAGTCCAATGTAGAGTGCCACTATATCCAAACTAATTTCCTATGGTCTTTACCCTAGTGTAGGGTGAGGTCCAATACTACAATAACTCAAAACAACACAAAACATTGCAAGTCGTAACTACTCTATAAATAAATCAGACTGTACACTGAGTTCCAACAATTTTTGAGATAGACAAAATGCTTAAATATACATAAAATAAATTACCAAAATGATCCTTGTTAATTATAGAAATTTATACTAATTTTTTTGGAATTTATAAACCCTCATAAATATTTATTAAAAATCAGCAAACACATGTATCCTGAAAATGAAATCTGTTTTCCTATTTTTATAAAATACCAAAAGTACTTATTAAATACTGGAAAAATTATAATAAATTAGCTAAATTAATATAGTATTTAAATACAATTTTTTCCAGATTTTTATAGCAATTAAAATATATATAAATTCAAAAACCGAAAGTAACAATTTCTGAAAAAATAATTAATTACAAATTAAGGATAATACATAAGCAAAATCTACAGATGTTGTCGGATGATAAAATAAATATCACCAACGTGTCCAGAACGGTTTAAATTAGCTGGGATAGCCTACCCATAAGTCCAATTTAGACACAGGGGCAAAACGATAATTTCGGATCAAAATGATGTCCGTCGTTGGACACACTTTGCACCGAAAAACGTGTCAGAATAGAAGTCTACAAAACCTAACAAATTAATTGTCCACGAATCCAGAATGATGATACGAACCCAATGGTTATGTCCGAAATGGAATTCCGATGACCCGATCACAAAATGGTCCGTTGACGCGGACACTTGGAATCCGGTTTGCACCAAAATACGTGCCGGAGCAAATATCTTCAAAACTCAACAAATTATATGTCAACGAGTCCAGAATGACGATATAAACTCAACGGTATATTCGGAATTGGATTCCGATGAGCCGATCTCAAAGTGACACGTTGACTCGAAAAGTAGGACCCGTTTTGCACCGAAATGCGTGCCAGGGCCCACGTTCTCCAAATCAAGCAAATTTTATATGAAAACATGCCAGAATGACGCCACGAGTCTACTGGTGGTGTCAGAAATTGAATCCGAAGTCCCGGGTTCAAAAATAGAATTTTACAAGTGCAAATTAAAGAATTCGGACGGCCAACATTGGCGTCGAATTCGACCAACCGAACGTGCTTATAATGAAACGAAACTTAAAGGAGGCAGGAAGAGGGTTATACCAGCTACGCACAGGAATTAGTAGCGTGCCAACCGGAGCTGCGACGACGGAGTTACGAGCTGACGAAGTCGACTCCACAAAACTGTCCAAAAATAGTTCAATTTAAAACGTCAACTTGGTGGCCAGTTTGAGGTATCAAACGACGAAATTAACGGACGAAAAATAAGAAGAGTGAAGTGATATATACTGAGATTACGACGGAGAAAGGAGTTCGCCGATCCAACGGTCGGATTGACCAAAAAATTTGTGCGAAGTCGCTGCGACGGGGCGCCATTTTCGAGTTCAAAACTCGCGCGTCACGACGGAATTTCGACGTAAACGCACGAATAGCCTATGCGTCGCACCGGGAGGAAGGTGATGGCCAGGGGGGTTCGCCGGGGGTGCGCCTGCGGCCAGGGGGCTCGCCGGCGGTGGCTGTCGACCGCGGCGGCTGCGCGGCGTGGCTGCGGCTGCCATGCGCTGCCGCTGCTGCTGCTTCTTTGCTGTGCTGCTACGCAGCTCTCGCGCACGGGGGCCAGGCCGACCACGACGGTGGCATGGTCGCCGGTGGTGGCGGAGGCCGTGGCGGCATGCGACGGTGGTGGTGAAGTTGGTGATGGTTTTAATGGTGGTGGTGTATGGTGTTGATGATGGTGATGAAGTAGTTGATGGTGGTGGTAGTGAGTATGATGGTGAAGGTGATGAAGAAGAGGAGAGAAGAAGATGGAGGTTGGGAGTTTGGCTGTCGGCTACGGAGGAGGAAGGAGGAAGGAGTGACTGTGGTGTTCGGCTTGTAAGGGGTGGGGGGTGTGTTTGTCTTGTGTAAGGAGAGAGGAAAAGTAAAATATGTGAGTGTGTGATTTAATATATAGAAAGAGAGAGAGAGAAGGAGAGATATTTAGAGAGAGGGAATAGAGAGAGTGTGTGAAGTCGGCCAAGGGGGGGTGAGGTGTGCTGTGAGGTGGAGGGGGGGTGTGTGTGTGTTTATTAAAGGAGAGAGAGAAAGTTATATATATATATATATATATATATATATATAGGATATTTGTAAAGTGGAGAGAGAAAAATAGATATTTAAAATAGAAAAAATAGAAAAATTATGTGGGGTGTTTATGCAGTCATGAGAGTACAACATGGAGCTTGGATTCGGGTTCGGTCGAGCCGGGTCGGGTCGAAATCGGACAGGGTGCAATAATTGAATTAAAATAGGTATTTATAATCATGGGTAAATAAATAATATACGGGGACTCCAATAAATAGGACACAAGCGTCATGTGGGTAGTTGGCTTCATGTGGGCCATGTCCATACTTTGGGTTGACTAGGTTGGATCGATGTCGGGTCCCGAAATTAAATTGGAAATTAAATCAGGTTTTACGGTAGAAAATAAATCGGCCTAAATTGACCCAAAAATTGTGCGAAGAAAATGTAGCACAAAATGGAGTGTCTGAGTGGGACACGAAGGTCATGGGTAAAGAGCGCCTCGAGTAGATCATTCATGAGAAGTTGGTTCTGAGAAAACGACTGGTCTGGTGCTCTAAATTAAAAGTCACGGTGATGTGCAAACGAAGATCAAAGATAAAAGTGGGAATAATTATTCAACGATTAATTGGTCTAAGTTGACCCGAAGTTGCGCGATACAAAAAGAGTACAAGGGAACAAATTCAAGTGGGACATGATATATCAAAACGAAGATAATCTTGTCTACTTCAAAACCCATAAAGAGAGTTTACAGAGATTGGCATCTCTAACGCTCCAGAAGTCAAAGTTACGGAAAGGTACATTAATGATCTAAACAATTAAAAAATAAAACATTTATAGAAAATAATTTATTCAGAAAATTTAAAATAAACCCTAAATTCAGGGGGCTTACATCTTCAACGCCCGGTAGTCAATACACAATCGGACTGTACCATCCTTCTTCGGTACAAAAAGTACTGGCGCTCCCCATGGAGAAGCACTAGATCGAATGAAACCCTTTTTCAACAGGTCATCAATCTGCTCCTTCATCTCTACGGCCTCCTTGGGGTTCACTTTATAGCAAGTCCGGGATACTGGTGATGAACCCGGTACTAAATCTATAGTGAACTCCACATCTCTATCAGGCGAAAGTCCTGGAAGATCCTCTGGGAATACATCCATAAACTCCCTAATGATAGGGTGTGGCGGTGCTAACTCCCCAACTGTCGCACAACAGTTCGGCTCTAGGCTGATCTCCAGCCCTGTCCTCCTGACACTGAATGGTGCCGTGCCTGGGGGACTGAACAGAATACTACCCTCATGACAGTCTATAGCTGCGTGAGCATAGCTAAGCCAATCTATCCCCAATATGATATCATACCTGGGGAGTGGCATCACAAAGAATTGTCCCCTAAACTCTTTCCCAGCTATAGTAATAGAGCATCGATAGATAGCTCTAATGGGGTACTGGTCTGCCTCCTGTCATTACTCTACTCATCTCTTCGGTAGGTGTAGCTACTAAGTGGTGTTTATGCAAAAACTCTAATGACAGGAAACTATGCGATGCACTAGAATCAAACAAGCATAGAGCTAGAAAAGTATGTAAATAAACAAGATCTGTGATGACGTCAGCCAAATAATCTGGCTCCGAAACCTGCTCCGGCTCCGCCTCAAGAGCCAGACTATAAGCCTTCCCCTGGGGTCCCTTCTGCTGCTGCAGATGTTGCCCAAACCTCTGCTGCTGAGTCGGGAAGCGGCGGTCCTCTAGATGGTAGTCCGGTACCTGGTACCCTGGCTACTGGGCAGTCCCGAAGCTGATGGGTGATAGATCCACAAGCTAAACACTGACCTAACCTCTTTCTACAGACGATAGCGTCATGGCCTGGCCTCTTATAGAAAGAACACACACCTCCCTTCTGCTGCCGGGGTCCCGAGGCTCTAACTGGCGGGGTCGAGTGATGTGGTGCGGGAGGACGGTATGCCTGCTGATGCGGCACCGGTGCTCTCGGCTGGAAAGCCTGACACTTGGAGGGTCCCTCGTGGTGTACAGGAGCCGGCCTCTTGCAAGACTGAAGATGCTCCTCTATGCTCCGGGCCAACTCTAGGCTCTGGTAGAAGTCAGTCGTACCGTTCGCTACTATAAGAATGCCAATGTCTGCAACTAGACTATGGTAAAACCTACGCATCATCTCCTCTGGGTCTGCAACTAGACTAGGAGTGAAATGGCTCAAACGACTAAAATCTGCTGCATATTCGTCAACAGAACGATTCTCCTGCTGGATGTTCTAGAATCGTAGCCCCATGGCTACCCTAGCGGTGGTCGAAAAGAATTTCTTCTTGAACTGGGTCTTGAACTGATCCCAAGTGGCCTTCCCTCTCGCAAATAGCGGCTCATTCCTGGACCAAACTCCTGCTAAGTCTATCAGCAAAAATCCCGCTGCCTCGACCTGGAGGTCACCCCGGCAACCTAGCTCCAAGGAGCTTCCTCTCTACCGAGTCTAGCCAGTAATCTGCTACTACGATGCCCTCAGTCCCTAAGAACACCTTGGGGTTCAGACCCATGAAGTCCTTGATTGTCCCCGCTCTCTGCTGTGGCTCTACAGGTGGTGGGACCACGGTACGCTCCTCAGAACGTTCCATGCTCTGACGGAGTAGGGTGGTTGGCTCCTGATGGGTCGTTAGGAACCCCTGGATCAGAGTGAGCAGTTGGTTCCCGTCGAGAG
>JANAVB010027998.1:512212-637212 GCA_029216955.1 Iris pallida | reverse complement strand
CAGAACTTTCGGGTCAATTTAGGCTATTTTATTAAATTTCCACTTTTATTTTTGATCATCGTGTGAACCTTACCGTGACTTTTAAATTAGGAGCACAAGGCTAGTCATTTTCTCCAGACCAACTTGTCATGCCCGATCTACTCGAGACGCTCTACACCTATGACCTTCGTGTCCCACTCAGACACACTCTCTTGTGCTTCATTTTTATCGCACAACTTTCCGGACATTTGACCCAATGTCGTTTTACCCCACGGAGTCACATTTAATTGCAACTTGTATTGGAGACGCCAGTTTGACCCAAACTGGTCAACCCAAGATATAGATACGGACCATTTTGAGCCTACTACACACGTGCCACTTGTTTCCCATCCAATTGAGTCCCCGTGTACTATTTATTTATCAGTGATTATAAATAACTAATTTAAGTTATTTAATTACCGGGACCCAAATTAAATCCAATTGTGATCCAACCCGATCCATTGGGACTCAACCCAAGTACTATGCAATTTCCCTCACCCATACCCCCACACACAATACCAATATAGTAATTTTTACAAAACACCAACACCCCAAACATCACTATCACCCTTTCTCTCTCCCTATATTAAAACACTCACCATCCCTCTCTTCTCTCTCCTACACCCCTACAGCCGAACAACACTCCCCCCACTCTCTATACATCACCAACATCTCTCTCCTCCTATAAATTAAACAACACACAACCAATCCCCATCACTTCTCACACTCTCTCTCTAATTTAATAACACACACCCTCACTATCCCTCTCTCTCACTCCAACATTCCCCCCATACCCGACAGGAGACACCCCCCTCTATTTCAACCACTCTCTCTCTTCCCTCTCATCATCTCTCTCTCACTCTTCTCCCTCTCCAAACCAAGACAACCCCCCTCTTCTTCCCCATCATTTCTTCATCACCATTCTCAACATCTCCCTCCCGGCCGAGCGACCATTGCAGCCACCGTGAACCGCAGTAGCTGCTGCCGCATTTCAGCGCTGCCGTGCGCCACCTAGGCCGACCGCCGACCCCCTTGCTCCGGCGACCTAGGTCAGCGCCCCCTCACTGTTGGAGCCCCCTCCCTCGCAGCAGCGCGTACGCTGCTTGCTGCAGCTGCTGTCGCGGCTGTCGCGCTTCCCGCGCCGCCGTGCGTACGACCGGGCACCGCCGGACCCCCTAGGCTGCCGCCCCTCCGGCGAACCAAACGAACCACCCCACACCACCTCGACAGCGAACAGTGTGACAGAAAGTCGATTTCGACATTTACGTCGAAATCCTGTCGTGACGCGCACGGGTTCAAGCCAGAACTCGCGTTTCAGAACGTCGACTTCGTACGTATTTTCTGGGCAATCCAACCGTTGGATCGTCGAATTCTTTCCTCCGTTACAATCTCGGTATAAGGCTCTACCTCCCTCTAAAGTTTCAGCCGTTAATTCTTCCATTTGATATGTTAAAATCGACCGCCAAGTTGCCCGAATAATTGTGTTCGTTTTTGGACAGTTTATGGAGTCAACTTCGTGGACTTGTTGTAAGCCCCTGATTTTCAAATTCATTTTTAATTAGTGTTAATTAAATTTTAATGTCATTTATAGCCTTAAATAATTATTAGGAATTTTTAGGAATTTTCTAGAATTTTTAAATGATTTTAAATAAGTTTTAAAATACAAAAATATTGATTTGTAATTTTTTAAAATGTTTTAATATCGATTTGCAATTATTAGAATTGTTTTAATACTGTTTTGTAATTATTCAAATTACTTTTATATCAGTTTATAATTAGAATTTGTTTTTAATTAAGGAATGCAAATTATATTTGCATATTACTTCTGTGGGGACCTATTATGAAAAATCCTAAAAACTAAGGACCTAATTGCAAAATCCTAAACCTACCCCCCCGACCGACGACCGCCACGCCGACGGGCAGCCCCCGCCATTTCCGGCTGCCCGACCGACTTATCAACCGCCCTCTTTCCCTATAAAACACTCCCCTCTCTCCCCCAGACCTAAAACCCTAGCTCTACACCCTCATCGACCACCACAGCCCACTCCCTTCCCCAAAACACTTCGCCGGAACCCTAACCCCGACGAAGTCTCATTCACACAATCCCGACACCCTCATCGACCACCACCACCGCCATCCGCTTCGCCACGTCGAGCTGGACGCAGCGCCACCGGAGCGCCACCGTCCCGACGCCCCAAGCCGCCGCCTCCGCCTTCGAAACTTCTTCGAGAAGTCGGACACGTGAGTAACAGAACTCAATCGTGTCATGCGTGTCTCGCCTTCACGCACGAGACTCGCCAGGACACAACGAGCATGGTGCTGTGCTCGGACACGCGAGGCTGAGCTCGTGCGTGTCGTGCATAGCACAGACACGAGGATTCCTGTGTCTCAAACTGTCCGGACACAGGCTCGTGTTTATATTTTTTTATATAATGTCTAACCTAAAATGAAATAAAATAAACAAAACCCTATTCCTAACAAACGGGCCAACTGGCCCACTGGCCAGCGCGCAGTAATTAAAACCCCCCCGCTCTGTTAGACCGAGTTCGAGCCCCCCCCCTTTTTTCTTTCTGTTTCCTTTTTCTTTTCTTTTCTGTTTTCTTTTCTTTTTCTTTTGTTTTGTATTTATATATATATATGTATATATATATTAATATATATATATATATGTATATACTGTATTTTAACAGTATTTAATATATATGTATATATTTTATAGTTAGTAAATTTTATATATATATGTTTATATATATATTTTCCTATGTATATATATATTATATATATACACTATATTATTAAGTGTATTCTTATATATATATATATATATTTGTATATATATATATATATACTTTATAAATTAAGTATTTTTCCTTATATATCTATATATATCCTTTTAGCATAGGTATGTATATATTCTTTTGTATAAATTTGCCTTATTAAAATAATAATATTTATTTTGACTATTACCAAATTGTATTTTCATTGTGTTTAATTTACTGCAACCCTTTGGTGTCCAAGCCTAGCATGGATATTTGGGCTCAAATATGTTTTCACACATTCAAGACCTGTACAAGTCATATTGGACTTGATTCATGGCCTTGGGTCCTGTATTTGAACTTTGGTTCAAATTATATACATGGACAAAATATGCAGATAATTAATTATTGTGTGCAATGCTGTTTTTGATTTTCTAAAAATACTTAAAGTGCTGCTAAAAATTATGGAAAAATAGTATTTAGATACTATGTTAAGTTGGCTAATTTAGTATAATTTTTGTAGTATTTAATTTACTGTTTTGCCCCTAGTTTGGCATATGAAACCAAAACTCATTTTCTGTATACTTAGGAAAACTGATTTTTATAAAATATTTGTACTGGTTAATAAATTCCAGAAAAATTATAATAAATTTTTATGATTAACAAGGATCACCTTGGTACTTTACTTTAAGAAAAACTAGGCTTTTTGTCTACTTCAAAAATTGTTAGAACACAATGATCTTTTGATTTATTTATTGATTAATTACGACTTGTAGCTTTTTGTGTTATTTGGAGTTTTAGTCGTGTTGAACCCCATCCCTCACTAGTGTAAAGATCCTAGAAAGTTAGTTAACATAGTGTGTCACCCCACATTGGTCTCCTATGCCAAGTTATTATTTTGGCTAGGTGCCCAATCACAAGTCGTGTTTCACCAATTATTGTCCTAGTGTTTTAGCTTAGTGTAAAACTAAGTTATTATATTTTACTTCTACAGCAACGAGTTACTGGACATCCATAGCACTGTTATCGTAGCTTGTTTTGTTTTGCTTTGCTAGAGGCAAGTGCTTTCTACGAACTTTACATATTGTCACATAAAATGAACTGCAAACCCCACCATGTTAAATGCTGATCCTTGGGGTAGCAAGTTAGATCTCTACATGTTGTACTTTCAGTTACTACCATGCTTAGAACAGTCTTGATGTATCTCTCACATGATTAGAATATGGGTTATGGGGAAACTGTTAGTAGTGTACGTGATTATGCCCCCTTCTCCCGTACGTATGTACCGAGCAAGGTCGATATTTTATATGTATACCTTGTCGTAGGCTTTATCTCAACACAGATTTGTATGTATGTACATCTGTCGCCGTTTCACTTGTACGAAAGTATATTTTATTATGTGCCTCCAGCACATTGTACATCTATTGACCGATCACGTACCTGCTACAGTTTTAAACATTTCATATACATCTGTCTCTATGACATATGTGTCCTTGCCATGATAGACTGTGTGATGCCATGCTTTTCAGTTATTTCTTCTCATGTTCATTTCCATGTTTCATATGCTAGTTTGCTAGATTTAGTACTTGCTTCCGTCCTGACAGGATAACGTTGTAGGTGTCCTTACTGAGGAGGAGTTACTCTGTGACACATACTATGGAGATACTGCCGAGGACCCGGCTCTGCTTTACGAGGATGTTCCTGCAGGGAACCTCGCCTAGTTGTCTTTTGTTTACTTAGACTTTTGAGAGTAGACATGTATTAGACTATATCATTTTGTAACTGGACATGTATCCAGTTTTACATTTCAGTTTACTTGTACTTGGATATTTTACTATATACGACGACTTTTGTGTTTGGAGCATTTATGATTCTTCTTCACTTATAGAACTGTTAGCACATTTAGTCTTATCCTGTTGTCTTTAGAACAGCTTACTACGTTTTATCTCAACGTAGGCTGGGCATGACTCGGCCTGGCCCAACAATTTGGGTAGCGGGTCGTGACATGTTTTTAGTGGTAGCCCATGCAGGTCCTGACTAAACTGTTTGGTCACGTTATTGTACCAAGCATGCCTGCAATTAGGAACTTAAGGTAATTAGACAACATTAGGAAAGACGCTACACTTAGAGGAATGCTAGGATTGCAACATAGAAAATACATCACATGTTTGCTATTATAATTAGATTTTCTTGCATATGATTGCTTACTTTAAATAAGTCCTTATAAGTCTTTTTATGTGTAATTTAGATGGTGCTTACTCGTTCATCACAGTATGTTACCCCCGAGAATGGGGCCCTCCTTATCCAGTCAGCTGACCAGTCAACTGATACACCTCCACCTACTACATTCCCCCACTCTACAGATCCGCAGACCCAGATACCACCTTCCACATCCCAGTCCCAGCAGGCCCCGATACTTCCACCACCCCCTATCACTATACCCACCCAGGCTTCCGTCACACTCGACGGGAACCAGCTGCTCACACTGATCCAGGGGTTCCTAATAACCCATCAGGAGCAGACTACCCTACTCCGCCAGAGCATGGAGCGTTCTGAGGGACGTCCCGTGGTCCCACCATATGTAGAGCCACGGCAGAGAACGGGGACGATCAAGGACTTCATGGGTCTGAATCCCAAGGAGTTCTTAGGGACTGAGGGCATAGTAGTAGCAGATGACTGGCTAGATTCTGTAGAGAGGAAGCTTCTGGGAGTTAGGATGCCGGATGACCTTCAGGTCGAGGCAGCAGGATTTCTGCTGATAGACTTAGCCGAAGTCTGGTTCAGGAATGAGCCATTGTTCGCGAGAGGTAGAGCCACCTGGGACCAGTTCAAGACCCAGTTCAAGAAGAAGTTCTTCTCGACCACTGCTAGAGTAGCCATGGGGCTACGATTCCAGAACATCCAGCAGGAGAACCGTTCTGTTGACGAGTATGCGGCAGAGTTTAGTCGTCTGAGCCGTTTTGCTCCTAGTCTGGTTGCTGATCCAGAGGAGATGACATGTAGGTTTTGCCATGGTCTAGTTCCAGACATTGGCATTCTTATAGTGGCGAACGGTACGACTGACTACTACCAGAGCCTAGAGTTGGCCCGGAGCATTGAGGAGCGTCTTCTGTCTAGCAAAAGGCCGGCTCCTGTACATCATGAGGGACCGTCCAAGTGTAAAACCCCTTAATTTTCAAAATTTTATTTATTAAATAATATTGCATGATTTAATTGTTTTTCTATAATTATATAAAGGAATTATTTATATGTGTGACTATATATTGGGTTGTGTGTTTGCCCCTGGTTTTTCTTAGACCTTAATCCTTAAACCAAACCCTAATCTATTTTTTTAGTCTCTATTTAATTAAGAATGAATTTACATGTTTATGTATACTTAGAATGCTAATTAATTTCTTAACCAACCTTAACCCATTCTCTACCACATGAATTTTGGTTTCCACAAAGTATGGATCTCTTGTAACCAAATGATAACCACTCCTCCCTTTCATTTTTTCGGCCACACAACCCCTCTTTCCCCTCCACTTTTTGGCCACACCACCACTTCTTCCCCCTCCATTTTTCGGCTACCCGAGAACTCCCCTTCCCTCCTATCTCGGCCGGCGTGCGTTCAGCGAAGAGATCACCTCGTCCTCGGCGTTCAGGCCATCTCCGGCGGCGCCATCACCATCGTAGCGTAGCCCCGACTCCCTGCAGTCGGCAGGTACGATCTCGAGCCTCTACGTGGCTTTGCCACGTGGATATCCCCCTTGCAACTTAGAACCCTAATTTCTATATAATTTCCTGTTTTATTCATTGATTAATGATTTGATTAAGGAAGAATTAATGATTATTAAGTAGTATTATTAATGTTAAATGATTGTTAACAAAGTGTAGATTCTGTAATAAATTGTAAAGAATTTATTATGAATTATTATGATTTTATTTGAATTAATTAATGACTGTGAATTAATTATTTTGTGGGATTATGGCTGTGTGATTAATTAATTAATGATTAATTGATAGTAATTTGTACCTAAATTATTAGTCCATTGATTAGAGACATTAGTATAGATTCTATATTAATTGTATCAGATTTTTATACAAATTATTCGTATTTATTAAGTATTTTAACTGATGTCAATGAAGCAGTTTTTGTGTAAATTTCCACAGAATTATATATTCTGTTTTGATTTTTTTGAATTTAATCCATTAGGAATCACTCCATATGATCTATACATAAATTGTAGGTGATTATGTAAACTAATTACTGTTAAATTTTCAAGATTTAATAAATAGTTTAGATATTTTATTTATATTTTAAACTGTGAATTACTGATTCTAAATGACTGTTTATTTACACTGTTTTGGATTTTTATTAATTAATTCATTAAGAATTAATTAATGAGTGTTATACAAAACTTGTAGATAATAATTATACCTATTTACTGTAAAATTTTCAAAAGAGAATAATTATGTTTAGTATTTATTTGGCATTAAACCAGAGTTAAATAAATTTGATTATGTAATTAGTTCAATACTAGTTTTAATTTATAATAATTATAAATTATTATTGGTAATGCTCATAAATGTATAGTCACTGTTAGAAATGTTATTTTCTGTGATTTATGATTTTTCCCAATTTATTAGTGAATTTTTAACATTTAATTCTATTTATAATAGCTAAATTGGTAATTTCTATATATTAGTAGTTAAATGTTTTTAATTACTTATAAATTAGGTAAATAATATTAAAAATATTATTTCCAGTGGGATTTCATGGAAAAGTGTTTTCTAACCAAATTTAGACTTGCCATTATTTATTAATTAGTATTTATAATTAATGGGAATTTGTGAATGCATGTGTTTCTTAATTGTTTAACTAATTAGTTGTAAGTAATTTATTAATTATTAAATTATTAATTGTATTAATAATTTCAGAATATAAAAGTATAATAATAAGTGCTTCATACTTATTATTGTATGATATTATTCATATTTATTAGTAATGATTAGCTAGTAGTAATGGTTTGAATAATAATTATCGATTAATTATCAATTAATGTATAGTTTAATTTGGTTAATTAGTATTGAATTAGGGTTAATGTTATTGTAGGATTATTCGTTTCTCGGAACTTGGACTCGATACCAGACTCGGACTTTCAGCTACTGGACACAGGCAAGTACACCTTGCTTGACTTTACTACGCAGTATTACATTTGACCATTTATTACAGTTGTGTGCACTCGTCACCATTTATGACTACCCTGTCAATAGTTAGTATAACTTGACACATCTCAGACACGCATCACATATGAGTGAGTTGAGTGCAGAGATTTTGTGTTGATTGGCCATTAACATGTGATCTTGAGTTATAGCAGTGGTTAGTTACATTATATGTATATTGCCGTCTTGCATATTATTTGTACCGTGTATACGGTCCAGGTATTCATTGGGTGGGGAGAGTCTACTAGTGGTGTATGAGAATTCTGTTTCCAATGTACGCTGGATGCTCGTAGCCCCTCGTTCTCAAACCGTAGAACGCTTGGTGGACGTTTCTTCTTCTTCTCCCCCTCTCATGTGCCACTAGAGATGTCTCAAAATGCATTTACACTTAGATGGTTAGAACACCTTTAAATTGTGTACTACGTATTTCCTGTCCTTGTTTGGTTAAGGAATTACTTAGTAGCATTTTTATTTAGTTACTTTTACTTTACTGCTCAGTATTATCTTGCATGTCATATTTCCTGTGTACTTGTTATGTCCCTCTGAGGACCTGGTATCTTTTCCAGAGCTTGACGAGGATTTCCTACCCGACTGATTACGGAGTAGATGGATTAGACGACGACCTTGAGGTGGAGCCACAGCCTTGATCCTTTGGAGGCTAGCTTTATCTTCTGATGTGGGTTCATTTCCTGTATTCAGTTATTTCCTACTTTCCTATTTTATTTCATTCCAGATGTACTGTTCAGTGTTTGGACTTTCTTTTGACATTTATTGTGACTCTGGGAACTCTCTTTACAGTTATCTATTATTTGTTTCATGGATGAGACTAGATTTTACCTGCCTGTGTTGTTAATATTATTAGTCTTACTTCAGCGTACTACGACTAGTCATAGTCCATTAAATTGGGTTAACTATGTCTGATCGTACAGCTGGCATGCCACGTGTTCCCGATCCGATTATTTGGAACTGGGGCGTGACATGTTTTAGTGGTGGCCCATGCAGGTCCAATGAAATTTGTTTGGTTACGTTACTGTACCAGACAAGCCTGCAAATTAGGTTTAGAATATAGGGTCTCATCCATACTTGATTATATCATTCTTGAATATCCTTGAACAAAATCTTTTGCATCTCGTTTGTTTCCGTCCTATTCTTAATTCCTTCTATCATATCTCTGCAGAATCATGAATTTGAGGAGTGGACGTACCGCTGCCGGTGGAGACAACCAGTCATCTGGTACGGATGAACAGTCCGCAAGGGTAGTTCCAACTCACCCTTTGCTTCCAGGGCAGACGTCTCAGCCAGTTGGTGCACAACCGACTGGGGTACCACCTCCTCCCCCGCAGAACCCTCAGATACCCTTTGGAGTGCCCCCGACTGTGCCACCAGACAGTCAGGCGCAGATGTTTCAGTTCATGCATATGATGATGCAAGAACAGAGGCAAGAAGCAGCTGAGCAGAGGCGGGAAGCTGTTGAGATGAGACAGGGATTCCTGACAGCTATGGAGAGGATGACAGCACCAGCACCTGCACCAGCTCCGACACAAGCTCCCGCGAGACCAGCGCGGGTAGGTTCAGTGAAGGACTACGTGCAGATGGACCCTAAACCTTACAAAGGGAATGAGACTCCGGAGGAGACCACTAATTGGATCGCCAGCACCAAGAAGAAATTACAGGCATCTCAGTTGTCAGAAGATTTATGGATGACTGGCGTAAGAACTCAGCTGGAGGGGAATGCCCATCACTGGTGGGATTCTATGGAGCGTCAGTTGGGTACCCGTCAGTCGTGGGAACAGTTTCTGGAGTTCTTTGATAAGAAGTACTTTCCTGCTACTGTGAAGAATGCTTTATACAACCAGTTCCTGCACCTGGAGCAGGGAAACAAGACAGTGGATGAGTACGACTCGGAGTTTAGTCGTCTCAGCAAATATGGGGAGGTGCTGATCCCCACCGATCTGGAGAAAGCTAAGAGGTTCCACAACGGACTGAGACAGGAGTTACAACAATTTACCAGCACTCAGTCCCGAGTCTCTTATTCTGAGGTGCTGACGGAGGCCAGAATCCAAGAGTCAATTGTCAAGGGGAGGCAACACCAGCAGAGGAGCCAGCAAGTACAGCAGAAGACGCAGCAAGGAGGTCCTATTCGGCGACCTATGGGACATCAGCAGCATCAGAGGACTGGACCCTATCAGTCGAAGGAGCTCCCAACTTGTCATTACTGTGGCAAGAAGGGTCACTTGGAGAGAGAGTGCAGAAGGAGGCTGGGTACTTGCTTAGCCTGTGGTTCGGGTCAGCATCAGGCTCGAGATTGCCCGGTTCGGGGAGCTATTGTGCCAGCAGGAGGACAGAAGCCACCAGCATCAGGAGGTCAGCAGAGAGGACCTATACTCCCTTCCCAGTCAGCACAGTTTGAGAAGGCCAAGCAGCAGGCAGGAAAACAAGAAGCAGGGTCAGATCTTCGCTCTCACCCAGGGAGAGGAAGAAGCAGTAGGAGAGGCTATCACAGGTACTATCTTAGTAGGTTCATTGCCTGCTACAGTATTATTTGATTCTGGTGCTACCCTGTCTTTCATATCATCTAGATTTGTAGCTGTGCATAGGATAGCTACTTCTACTATGCCTAAGAGTTGGAATATTATTACTGGTGGGGGTTTAGTACCTGTAAATAGTTCATGTAGAGCCTGTTCGGTAGTTATTTGTGGCAGGGAGATGAGAGCTCGACTTTTGGTATTTCCTATGCCAACTTATGACGTAGTGCTGGGTATGGATTGGCTTAGTCAATATCATGCGATATTGGACTGCCACAAGGGTTGTGCTATATTTAGACCGCCAGGCCAGCCGGAGTTTGAATTTCAGAGAGGAAGCATTGAGAAGGGAGTCTCTCAGTATCATGGAGCTTGCATGGCGATAGAGGTGGCCCCGCCACCGATCATTGATGAGTTTTCTGATGTCTTTCCTGATGATCTGCTGGGACTACCACCCGACAGAGAGGTTGAGTTCACCATTGAGCTCATACCAGGAGCGGCACCAATCTCTTCAAATGTCTATCGATTGGCGAAGAAGGAGCTAGATGAAATGAAGGTACAGTTGCAGGAGTTGCAAGACAAGGGATTTATCAGACCAAGTGCGTCACCATGGGGAGCCCCAGTCTTGTTTGTGCCAAAGAAAGATGGAACAGTTCGTATGTGCATTGATTATAGGGCTCTTAATGCTGTGACAATCAAGAACAAGTATCCCCTGCCCAGAATTGATGATCTATTTGACCAGCTGACAGGAGCCCAGGTATTCTTGAAGATTGATCTGAGATCGGGATACCATCAAGTGAAAGTTCGAAGGGAAGATATCCAGAAGACGGCATTCAGGACTCGGTATGGTCATTATGAGTTCTTAGTAATGCCCTTTGGTTTGACTAATGCACCTGCTGTGTTCATGAATTTAATGAACAGAGTATTCCATGAATATCTTGACAAATTTGTCGTAGTATTTATCGACGACATTTTGGTGTATTCAAAGAACCATGAAGAGCATGAGGATCACTTGAGGAAGGTGCTGGAGGTCTTGAGGCATCAGAAGTTATATGCGAAGCTGAGTAAGTGTGAATTTTTGCTAGATCATGTTTCATTTCTTGGACATGTTATCTCAGGGAAAGGCATAGAAGTGGATCCGACGAAGATATCAGCAGTGGAGTCGTGGCCAACTCCAACCGATGTTTCAGAGATACGAAGTTTTCTAGGGCTTGCCGGATATTACCGGAGGTTCGTAGAGA
Organism: Iris pallida; assembly: GCA_029216955.1. NCBI lineage: Eukaryota > Viridiplantae > Streptophyta > Magnoliopsida > Asparagales > Iridaceae > Iris > Iris pallida. Next base: position 625,470 of record JANAVB010027998.1, on the reverse strand, counting down.
ATTTTGCAAGGATTGCGGAGCCCATGACCAAGTTGACCCGCAAGGATCAGAAGTTCGAATGGACGGAAGAATGCCAAGCTGCCTTTGATGAATTGAAGAGGCGCCTTACCACTGCACCAGTTTTGACCATACCATCGGGACCAGGAGGTTTTGTCATCTATAGCGATGCATCCGGGAAGGGATTAGGATGCGTCTTGATGCAACATGGGAAGGTAGTGGCATATGGTTCTCGGCAGTTGAGGACCCATGAGAAGAATTATCCCACGCACGACTTAGAGCTTGCGGCGGTGATATTTGCCCTGAAGCTTTGGAGACATTATCTGTATGGAGAAACGGTAGAGGTATATACAGATCATAAGAGCCTCAAGTATGTCTTTACTCAGAAAGATTTAAATTTGAGGCAGAGGCGTTGGCTTGAGTTGATGGCAGATTTTGATATAGAGTTACAGTACCATCCAGGGAAGGCTAATTCGGTAGCAGATGCATTGAGCCGGAAACCTATGGCGCACTTCTTGACATCACAAAAGGAGTTGCTATACGATTTGGAGAAGATGGGCATTGAAGTTGTTAGGCCTGGAGGAGTTGCGCAGATGATGAATATTCAGGTTCAGTCTTCATTAGTAGAGAGGATCAAGGCGACTTTACCCACAGATGCCAGATATCAGAGGCTTCGACAGAGGACAGAGCAGGGACTGCAGACTGGATTGAGGATTCACGAAGACGGGACCTTGAGGTGTGGTGATCGCCTCTATGTTCCTAATGGGGAGATCAGGCAGGAGCTGATGGCAGAGGCTCATAGCTCGATTTATTCTATTCATCCAGGAGGTACGAAGATGTACAGGGACCTGAGATAGCACTACTGGTGGCATGGAATGAAACGTGAGATAGCACATTTCGTGGCGAAGTGTTTGGTGTGTCAGCAAGTCAAAGCTGAACATCAAAGATCCGCAGGATTGTTGCAACCGCTTCCGATACCTGAGTGGAAGTGGGAGCACATCACTATGGATTTCGTTACGGGATTTCCGAGGAGCCCAGCTGGACGAGATGCAGTTTGGGTGATTGTGGACAGATTATCGAAGTCTGCTCATTTCATACCATTTCGAGTGGGGCAATCTACAGAGGTATTGGCAGACTTATATATGAAGGAGATAGTGCGATTACATGGAGTACCAGTCAGTATAGTCTCTGATCGAGATACAAGATTCACATCGCACTTCTGGAAGAGCATGCAGAAAGTCTGGGCACAAGACTGAAGTTCAGCACAGCTTATCACCCTCAGACGGACGGGCAGTCAGAGCGTACCATTCAGACGTTGGAGGACATGTTGAGAGCTTGCATGTTGGATTTTGGTGGATCCTGGGAGGATCACTTGCACTTGGTAGAATTCTCTTACAACAATAGCTACCAGGCAAGTATCCAGATGGCCCCTTTTGAAGCATTGTACGGAAGGAAGTGTCGATCGCCAGCATGTTGGGGTGATGTAGGCGAGAGACAGATATTGGGACCAGAGTTGGTGACTCGTACAGTAGATACAGTCAAGAAGATTCAGGGACATCTACGAGCAGCACAGGACCGGCAGAAACAGTGGGCAGACACTCATAGGCGACCTCTTGAGTTCAAGGAAGGAGATCATGTGTTCTTGAGAATCTCCCCGACTAGAGGTACGATCAGATTTGGAGTCAGAGGAAAGCTCAGCCCAAGGTACATCGGACCATTCGATGTGTTGGAGAAAGTTGGCGAGGTTGCATACAGATTGGCACTTCCGCAGTCATTGGAAGGCGTCCATGATGTATTTCATGTCTCCCAGTTGAGGAAGTATGTGGCAGACCCTAACCACATACTTGATCATTCAGAGATCACCGTGGGACCGACCTTGTCCTACGAGGAGCAGCCTGTGGAGATCCTAGACCGCAGAGAGAAAGTGTTGAAGGGGAAGACCATTCGACTAGTCCGAGTTGCGTGGAAACACCATTCTCCGGGCGAATCGACTTGGGAGCGGGAAGATTCTATTCTGGAGCGTTTTCCATACCTTCGTGAGGCGTCTGGTATGACTAAATTCTGTTAATAATTGCTCTCTAGATTCTGCTTAATTTAGTTTGTAAATTGCCTAGAATTAGAATTGTGATTGTGTGATTCTTTTACCCTAGCTTGTTTCAATTTCGAGGACGAAATTTTAATAAGTTGGGGAGAATGTAAAACCCCTTAATTTTCAAAATTTTATTTATTAAATAATATTGCATGATTTAATTGTTTTTCTATAATTATATAAAGGAATTATTTATATGTGTGACTATATATTGGGTTGTGTGTTTGCCCCTGGTTTTTCTTAGACCTTAATCCTTAAACCAAACCCTAATCTATTTTTTTAGTCTCTATTTAATTAAGAATGAATTTACATGTTTATGTATACTTAGAATGCTAATTAATTTCTTAACCAACCTTAACCCATTCTCTACCACATGAATTTTGGTTTCCACAAAGTATGGATCTCTTGTAACCAAATGATAACCACTCCTCCCTTTCATTTTTTTCGGCCACACAACCCCTCTTTCCCCTCCACTTTTCGGCCACACCACCACTTCTTCCCCCTCCATTTTTCGGCTACCCGAGAACTCCCCTTCCCTCCTATCTCGGCCGGCGTGCGTTCAGCGAAGAGATCACCTCGTCCTCGGCGTTCAGGCCATCTCCGGCGGCGCCATCACCATCGTAGCGTAGCCCCGACTCCCTGCAGTCGGCAGGTACGATCTCGAGCCTCTACGTGGCTTTGCCACGTGGATATCCCCCTTGCAACTTAGAACCCTAATTTCTATATAATTTCCTGTTTTATTCATTGATTAATGATTTGATTAAGGAAGAATTAATGATTATTAAGTAGTATTATTAATGTTAAATGATTGTTAACAAAGTGTAGATTCTGTAATAAATTGTAAAGAATTTATTATGAATTATTATGATTTTATTTGAATTAATTAATGACTGTGAATTAATTATTTTGTGGGATTATGGCTGTGTGATTAATTAATTAATGATTAATTGATAGTAATTTGTACCTAAATTATTAGTCCATTGATTAGAGACATTAGTATAGATTCTATATTAATTGTATCAGATTTTTATACAAATTATTCGTATTTATTAAGTATTTTAACTGATGTCAATGAAGCAGTTTTTGTGTAAATTTCCACAGAATTATATATTCTGTTTTGATTTTTTTGAATTTAATCCATTAGGAATCACTCGATATGATCTATACATAAATTGTAGGTGATTATGTAAACTAATTACTGTTAAATTTTCAAGATTTAATAAATAGTTTAGATATTTTATTTATATTTTAAACTGTGAATTACTGATTCTAAATGACTGTTTATTTACACTGTTTTGGATTTTTATTAATTAATTCATTAAGAATTAATTAATGAGTGTTATACAAAACTTGTAGATAATAATTATACATATTTACTGTAAAATTTTCAAAAGAGAATAATTATGTTTAGTATTTATTTGGCATTAAACCAGAGTTAAATAAATTTGATTATGTAATTAGTTCAATACTAGTTTTAATTTATAATAATTATAAATTATTATTGGTAATGCTCATAAATGTATAGTCACTGTTAGAAATGTTATTTTCTGTGATTTATGATTTTTCCCAATTTATTAGTGAATTTTTAACATTTAATTCTATTTATAATAGCTAAATTGGTAATTTCTATATATTAGTAGTTAAATGTTTTTAATTACTTATAAATTAGGTAAATAATATTAAAAATATTATTTCCAGTGGGATTTCATGGAAAAGTGTTTTCTAACCAAATTTAGACTTGCCATTATTTATTAATTAGTATTTATAATTAATGGGAATTTGTGAATGCATGTGTTTCTTAATTGTTTAACTAATTAGTTGTAAGTAATTTATTAATTATTAAATTATTAATTGTATTAATAATTTCAGAATATAAAAGTATAATAATAAGTGCTTCATACTTATTATTGTATGATATTATTCATATTTATTAGTAATGATTAGCTAGTAGTAATGGTTTGAATAATAATTATCGATTAATTATCAATTAATGTATAGTTTAATTTGGTTAATTAGTATTGAATTAGGGTTAATGTTATTGTAGGATTATTCGTTTCTCGGAACTTGGACTCGATACCAGACTCGGACTTTCAGCTACTGGACACATGCAAGTACACCTTGCTTGACTTTACTACGCAGTATTACATTTGACCATTTATTACAGTTGTGTGCACTCGTCACCATTTATGACTACCCTGTCAATAGTTAGTATAACTTGACACATCTCAGACACGCATCACATATGAGTGAGTTGAGTGCAGAGATTTTGTGTTGATTGGCCATTAACATGTGATCTTGAGTTATAGCAGTGGTTAGTTACATTATATGTATATTGCCGTCTTGCATATTATTTGTACCGTGTATACGGTCCAGGTATTCATTGGGTGGGGAGAGTCTACTAGTGGTGTATGAGAATTCTGTTTCCAATGTACGCTGGATGCTCGTAGCCCCTCGTTCTCAAACCGTAGAACGCTTGGTGGACGTTTCTTCTTCTTCTCCCCCTTCATGTGCCACTAGAGATGTCTCAAAATGCATTTACACTTAGATGGTTAGAACACCTTTAAATTGTGTACTATGTATTTCCTGTCCTTGTTTGGTTAAGGAATTACTTAGTAGCATTTTTATTTAGTTACTTTTACTTTACTGCTCAGTATTATCTTGCATGTCATATTTCCTGTGTACTTGTTATGTCCCTCTGAGGACCTGGTATCTTTTCCAGAGCTTGACGAGGATTCCTACCCGACTGATTAGATGGATTAGACGACGACCTTGAGGTGGAGCCACAGCCTTGATCCTTTGGAGGCTAGCTTTATCTTCTGATGTGGGTTCATTTCCTGTATTCAGTTATTTCCTACTTTCCATTTTATTTCATTCCAGATGTACTGTTCAATGTTTGGACTTTCTTTTGACATTTATTGTGACTCTGGGAACTCTCTTTACAGTTATCTATTATTTGTTTCATGGATGAGACTAGATTTTACCTGCCTGTGTTGTTAATATTATTAGTCTTACTTCAGCGTACTACGACTAGTCATAGTCCATTAAATTGGGTTAACTATGTCTGATCGTACAGCTGGCATGCCACGTGTTCCCGATCCGATTATTTGGAACTGGAGCGTGACACCAAGCGTCAGGCTTTCCAGCAGAGAGCGCCGACGCCACCCCAGCAGACTTACCGTCCCCCTACACCACATCATCAGACCCTGCCAGTTCGAGCCCCGGGACCCCGGCAGCAGCAGAAGGGAGTTATATGTTCTTTCTGCGGAAGACCAGGGCACGAGTACTCCATCTGCAGGAAGAGGTTGAAGCAGTGCTTAGCTTGTGGGTCTGCCACCCATCAGATTCGAGAGTGCCCAGTAGTGAAGACTAGAGGACCGCTTCTGACTCAGCAGCAGAGGTTCGGGCAGCATCTGCAGCAGCAGAAGGGACCTCAGGGGAGGGTTTATAGTCTAGCCATTGAGCCGGAGCCGGAGCAGGTTTCGGAGCCGGATTACTTAGCTGACGTTATCACAGGTCATGTTTATTTGCATACTTTTCTAGCTGTATGTTTGTTTGATTCTGGTGCATCTCATAGCTTTCTATCATTAGAGTTTATGCATAAACATCATCTAGTAGCTACACCTACTGCGGAGATTAGTAGAGTGATGACGGGAGGAGGACCAGTGCCTATTAGATCTATCTATAGATGTTCTATTTTTATAGCCGGGAGAGAGTTCAGAGGGCGATTCTTTGTGATGCCACTCCCCGGTTATGATATCATATTGGGGATGGACTGGCTTAGCTATGCCCATGCATCTATAGATTGCCAAGAGGGTAGTATTTTGTTCAGTCCCCCAGGCATAGCACCATTCAGTGTCAGGAGGACAGGGCCGGAGATCAGCCTAGAGCCGAACTGTTGTGCGACAGTCGGGGACGCAGCACCGCCACACCCTATCATTAGGGAGTTTATGGATGTATTCCCAGAGGATCTTCCAGGACTTCCGCCTGACAGAGATGTGGAGTTCACTATAGATTTAGTGCCGGGTTCATCACCAGTATCTTGGGCTTGCTATAGAGTGAATCCCAAGGAGGCCATAGAGATAAAAGAGCAGATTGATGACCTATTGAAAAAGGGTTTCATTCGATCCAGTGCTTCTCCATGGGGAGCACCAGTGCTCTTTGTGCCTAAGAAGGATGGTACAGTCCGTTTGTGTATTGACTATCGAGCTTTGAATGCCATCACCATCAAGAACAAATATTCTCTGCCCAGGATAGATGATTTGTTCGACCAATTGAGCGGGGCGAAGGTGTTTTCTAGGATAGACTTGAGATCCGGGTACCACCAGGTAAAGGTTAGGCCAGCAGACATCTAGAAGACGACGTTCAACACGAAGTACGGGCAGTACGAGTTTCTGGTGATGCCATTTGGTCTCACAAATGCGCCAACTGTCTTTATGAACTTGATGAATAAGACATTTCACCAATATCTAGATAAGTTCGTCGTGGTGTTTATCGACGACATCCTGATATACTCGAAGACGCCGGAGGAGCATGCAGAGCACTTGCGAATAGTTTTAGGAATTCTGAGGCAGGAGAGATTGTTTGCCAAATTACCGAAGTACGAGTTCTTTTTAGACCGAGTGGAGTTTCTCGGCCATGTAGTCACTGGAGATGGAATCTCGGTGGATCCCAGGAAGATTGCTACAGTTGAGACGTGGAAGGCTCCGACGTTAGTTTCAGAGATCAGGAGTTTTCTGGGTTTAGCAGGCTATTATAGAAAGTTCGTCCAGGACTTTGCTAGGATAGCTGAACCCATGACGAAGCTGACGCGAAAGGACGCAGAGTACTTTTGGTCAGAGGACTGCCAGGCGGCATTTGAGGAGCTGAAGAGGAGGCTGACGACCGCTCCAGTTCTAACTTTACCTTCAGGTTCTGGAGGTTTCACCATTTACAGTGATGCTTCTGGGAAGGGGCTAGGATGTGTTCTGCAGCAGCATGGGAAAGTGATTGCTTACGCATCTAGGCAATTGCGGACTCATGAGAGAAATTATCCTATCCATGACCTAGAGTTAGCTGCGGTGATCTTTGCACTCAAGTTATGGAAACATTACTTATATGGAGAGCGTGTGGAAATCTTTACTGACCACAAAAGCTTGAAGTATGTGTTCACGCAGAAAGAGCTGAACATGAGGCAAAGACGATGGTTGGAGTTGATGAAGGACTTCGACATCGATTTACAGTATCATCCCGGAAAGACAAATGTGGTGGCGGATGCGCTGAGCAGGCATCCGATGGCATGGTATCTGATGATTGATCGGCATTTGCGGGAGGATCTGGAGAAGCTCGGTATTGAGCTAGTTCGGCCAGGATCAGTGATACAGATGATGGCGCTTGATATTCAGTCAGGTTTGATGGAGCAGATCCGGGAGGCACAGTCTACAGATGAGAGCCTTCGCAGACTTCGACCCCAGGCTTTAGCTGGATTGCTGGATGACTTCACTATAGCAGAGGATGGATCCCTGAGGCATGGCAGCCGATTGTGCGTGCCGAAGGGAGAGCTGGTAGAGGCAGTCTTGCAGGAGGCACACCGATCGAGATATTCTATTCACCCTGGTGCTAACAAGATGTACCGTGACTTGCGGGAACATCTTTGGTGGCACGGGATGAAGAGGGATGTATCACGTTTCATCTCGAGATGCCTAGTTTGCCAGCAGGTCAAGGCGGAGCGCCAGAGGCCAGCTGGTTTGTTGCAGCCGTTACCCATTCCCGAGTGGAAGTGGGAACATATTACGATGGACTTCGTTTCAGGGCTTTCTCGTTCCCAAGGAGGGAAGGATGCCATCTGGGTCATCGTAGACAGGCTGACGAAGTGTGCGCACTTCATACCCTTCAAGGTGGGGCTTTCCACCGATAAGTTGGTAGAGCTATACATGCAGCAGATAGTTCGACTACACGGAGTGCCGGTGAGCATCGTGTCAGACAGAGACAGTAGATTCACATCCTACTACTGGAGGAGCTTGCAGGAGGAGTTGGGCAGTAGGCTCAAGTTCAGTACGGCGTACCACCCACAGACAGATGGGCAGTCCGAGAGGACGATATAGACGCTGGAGGATATGCTGAGGACTTGCGTGCTGGACTTCGGAGGATCATGGGAGAGCCATCTGCACTTGGTAGAGTTTTCATACAACAACAGCTACCAGGCCAGTATTGGTATGTCTCCTTTCGAGGTGCTATATGGACGATGATGTCGCACACCGCTCTTTTGGGATGATGTCGGAGACAGAGTTATGCTTGGACCAGAGATGATCACGGATGCAGCAGAGAAAGTCGGGATGATCAGAGACAGGCTCAGAGTAGCTCAGGATAGGCAGAAACACTGGGCTGATGCTAGTCGCAGGCCGATGGAGTTCGCAGACGGTGATATGGTGCTAGTGAAGATATCACCTACTCGAGGGACGATCCGGTTCGGACGAGGAGGGAAGCTGAGCCCCAGATACATCGAGCCGTTCGAGGTACTTGGCAGGATCGGAGAGGTAGCTTACAGGGGTGCACTTCCACCCAACCTAGCAGGAGTTCACGACGTCTTCCACGTATCTCAGCTGAGGAGATATGTTCCAGACCCCAGTCATGTGCTAGATCATTCAGAGTTGGAGGTCGGACCGAGCCTTACAGTTTCTGAGCAGCCAGTGGAGATATTAGACCGGAGAGAGAAGAGGCTGAGGAACAAGGTTATACCCCTAGTGCGAGTAGCTTGGAGCCGTCACTCCCCAGGTAAATCTACTTGGGAGAGGGAGTCGGACATGAGGGAGAGATACCCTTACTTGTTCGATCCAACCGCTGCGAGGGAACCACCCGTTCCCGTTTGATACCTTAGAGGTTAGTTTCGATCGTAGCCTTAGTCATTTGATTGTAATACTTGCTATGTTAGAATATTGTCGGGTCTTCAATCCTTGTGAATTTCGAGGACGAAATTTTTCAAGGAGGGAAGACTTGTAAGCCCCTGATTTTCAAATTCATTTTTAATTAGTGTTAATTAAATTTTTAATGTCATTTATAGCCTTAAATAATTATTAGGAATTTTTAGGAATTTTTCTAGAATTTTTAAGTGATTTTAAATGAGTTTTAAAATACAAAAATATTGATTTGTAAATTTCTAAAATGTTTTAATATCAATTTGCAATTATTAGAATTGTTTTAATACTGTTTTGTAATTATTCAAATTACTTTTATATCAGTTTGTAATTAGGAATTTGTTTTTAATTAAGGAATGCAAATTATATTTGCATATTACTTCTGTGGGGACCTATTATGCAAAATCCTAAAAACTAAGGACCTAAGTGCAAAATCCTAAACCTACCCCCCCGACCGACGACCGCCACGCCGACGGACAGCCCCCGCCATTTTCGGCTGCCCGACCGACTTATCAACCGCCCTCTTTTCCTATAAAACACTCCCCTCTCTCCCCCAGACCTAAAACCCTAGCTCTACACCCTCATCGACCACCACAGCCCACTCCCTTCCCCAAAACACTTCGCCGGAACCCTAACCCCGACGAAGTCTCGTTCTCACAATCCCGACACCCTCATCGACCACCACCACCGCCATCCGCTTCGCCACGCCGAGCTGGACGCAGCGCCACCGGAGCGCCACCGTCCCGACGCCCCAAGCCGCCGCCTCCGCCTTTGAAACTTCTTCGAGAAGTCGGACACGTGAGTAACAGAACTCAATCGTGTCATGCGTGTCTCGCCTTCACGCACGAGACTCGCCAGGACACAACGAGCATGGTGCTGTGCTCGGACACGCGAGGCTGAGCTCGTGCGTGTCGTGCATAGCACAGACACGAGGATCCCTGTGTCCCAAACTGTCCGGACACAGGCTCGTGTTTATATTTTTTTTATATAATGTCTAACCTAAAACGAAATAAAATAAACAAAACCCTATTCCTAACAAACGGGCCAACTGGCCCACTGGCCAGCGCGCAGTAATTAAAACCCCCCCCGCTCTGTTAGCCCGAGTTCGAGCCCCCCCCTTTTTCTTTTCTTTTCTGTTTTCTTTTCTTTTTCTTTTTGTTTTGTATTTTTATATATATATATATGTATATATATTAATATATATATATATATGTATATACTGTATTTTAACAGTATTTAATATATATGTATATATTTTATAGTTAGTAAATTATATATATATATGTTTATATATATATTTTCCTATGTATATATATATTATATATATATACACTATATTATTAAGTGTATTCTTATATATATATATATTTGTATATATATATATACTTTATAAATTAAGTATTTTTCCTTATATATCTATATATATCCTTTTAGCATAGGTATGTATATATTCTTTTGTATAAATTTGCCTTATTAAAATAATAATATTTATTTTGACTATTACCAAATTGTATTTTCATTGTGTTTAATTTACTGCAACCATTTGGTGTCCAAGCCTAGCATGGGTATTTGGGCTCAAATATGTTTTCACACATTCAAGACCTGTACAAGTCATATTGGACTTGATTCATGGCCTTGGGTCCTGTATTTGAACTTTGGTTCAAATTATATACATGGACAAAATACGCAGATAATTAATTATTGTGTGCAATACTGTTTTTGATTTTCTAAAAATACTTAAAGTGCTGCTAAAAATTATGGAAAAATAGTATTTAGATACTATGTTAAGTTGGCTAATTTAGTATAATTTTTGTAGTATTTAATTTACTGTTTTGCCCCTAGTTTGGCATATGAAACCAAAACTCATTTTCTGTATACTTAGGAAAACTGATTTTTATAAAATATTTGTACTGGTTAATAAATTCCAGAAAAATTATAATAAATTTTTATGATTAACAAGGATCACCTTGGTACTTTACTTTAAGAAAAACTAGGCCTTTTGTCTACTTCAAAAATTGTTAGAACACAATGATCTTTTGATTTATTTATTGATTAATTACGACTTGTAGCTTTTTGTGTTATTTGGAGTTTTAGTCGTGTTGAACCCCATCCCTCACTAGTGTAAAGACCCTAGAAAGTTAGTTAACATAGTGTGTCACCCCACATTGGTCTCCTATGCCAAGTCATTATTTTGGCTAGGTGCCCAATCACAAGTCGTGTTTCACCAATTATTGTCCTAGTGTTTTAGCTTAGTGTAAAACTAAGTTATTATATTTTACTTCTACAGCGACGAGTTACTGGATATCCATAGCACTGTTATCGCAGCTTGTTTTATTTTGCTTTGCTAGAGGCAAGTGCTTTCTATGAACTTTACATATTGTCACATAAAATGAACTGCAAACCCTACCATGTTAAATGCTGATCCTTGGGGTAGCAAGTTAGATCTCTACATGTTGTACTTTCAGTTACTACCATGCTTAGAACAGTCTTGATGTATCTCTCACATGATTAGAATATGGGTTATGGGGAAACTGTTAGTAGTGTACGTGATTATGTCCCCTTCTCCCGTACGTATGTACCGAGCAAGGTCAACATTTTATATGTATACCTTGTCGTAGGCTTTATCTCAACGCGGATTTGTACGTATGTACATCTGTCGCCGTTTTACTTGTACAAAAGTACATTTTATTATGTGCCCCCAGCACATTGTACATCTATTGACCGATCACGTACCTACTACAGTTTTAAACATTTTATATACATCTGTCTCTATGACATATGTGTCCTTGCCATGATAGACTGTGTGATGCCATGCTTTCCAGTTATTTTTTCTCATGTTCATTTCCATGTTTCATATGCTAGTTTGCTAGATTTAGTACTTGCTCCCGTCGTGACAGGATAACGTTGTAGGTGTCCTTACTGAGGAGGAGTTACTCTGTGACACATACTATGGAGATACTGTCGAGGACCCGGCTCTGCTTTACGAGGATGTTCCTGCAGGGAACCTCGCCTAGTTGTCTTTTGTTTACTTAGACTTTTGAGAGTAGACATGTATTAGACTATATCATTTTGTAACTGGACATGTATCCAGTTTTACATTTCAGTTTACTTGTACTTGGATATTTTACTATATACGACGACTTTTGTGTTTGGAGCATTTATGATTCTTCTTCACTTATAGAACTGTTAGCACATTTAGTCTTATCCTGTTGTCTTTAGAACAGCTTACTACGTTTTATCTCAACGTAGGCTGGGCATGACTCGGCCTGGCCCAACAATTTGGGTAGCGGGTCGTGATACTTGTACCTTCGCCGTCGCAGCTCCATTTGATGTGCCACCAGTTCCTGTACACAGCTGGTATAACCCTCTTCCTGTCCTTTAAGTTTCGTTCCAATGTAAGCTTGTTTCATTGGTTGAATTCGACGCCAAAGTTGGCCATCCGAATTCGTAATTTCCAACTTGTTAAATTCTAATTTTGAACCCGGGACTCCGGATTCCAATTCTGACACCGCCAGTACACTCGTGGTGTCTTTTTGGCATAAATTTATATAAAGTTTGCTTGATTTGGACGATGTGGACCCTGTCACGCATTTCGGTACAAGGTAGGCCCTACTGTCCGATTCAACGGGTCATTTTGAGATCGGCTCATCGGAATCCGCTTCTGGACATACCGTTGGGTTCGTATCGTCATTCTGGACTCGTTGACATATACTTTACTAGATTTAGTGGACTTGGACTCCGACACGTATTTTCGTGCAAATCGGATTCTACTGTCCGAGTCAACGGACCATTTTGAGATCGGCTCATCGGAATCCCCTTTCGGACATACCGTTGGGTTCATATCGTCATTCTGGACTCGTAGACATATAGTTTGCTATATTATATTGACTTCGATCTTGACACGTTTTTTGGTGCAAGGAGGGTCCAACGGTAGACCCAATCTTGATCCGAATTACCATTTTGCCCCTGTGTCCAGAATTGGACTTATGGATAGTCTATTCTAGCTATTTTACTTATTCTGAGAATGTTGGTGATGTTTGTTTCAGCATCCGACAACGTTCGTGGAGACTCCTATGTTGCTATCTTTCTTGGACTTGACGATTTATCTGCAGGACATCATCGGCCCACTGCTTTACCCCAGGCAAGATACCTTGTCATACTTGTTCTGTTTATATTATTCATATAAACTCATATGTTTTTAGCTGGTGGCACTGGTAGTGTGTATCCAAGGATGACTTGGGTGTTACCGATGATGGCATCGATGTTATGGGTGCGTGCGTGTGTGACTTAGAGTTAGTAGACATACCCGACATGGTGAAGTTATCCCGGATAACTTCATGACTTGACATGAGACATTTCACGGCACCTTGAGTGAGAGTCATTGCGTTGGCACGAACTTCCGCATTCGACTGATCATCGGTGCGAGCGGTTCGTGTGACGGTACATATAGAGTTAGATGGTGTCTAGATTAGAGACTCGCATTGAGATATGGATTGTCTGAGTCGTGGATACGACTTGTACATTTCCTGGGACGGGGAAGACAACTAGCAGGCGTATGGGACAAACAGTTACATTATTTTATGTTAGCCTCATCGGGGACCCGGCTATGGGCGTGGGCCCTTACTAGTAGGTACATCTCCGGCAGCGGCCACTAGCTGCGCGCTAGGTTCGGTTGGAAGGACGCTAGTATTGTGCTAATCGGCTCGTGATCCGACGCTCGGCCCGTATTCCGACGCAAATCCTTCGGCTCGTGATCCGACGTCGGCCCGTGCTTCGACAAAATTATTTCACCTACCCATACGTTCCAAAGGTTGTCTTCAACATGCATTCACATAGACTGGTTAGTTCGTGTACCTATGTCGGACCGTATCATGGGATAATATCTTATCATGAACTGGTATACCATCCTTTGACCAGGAGTGGTCAGAGTTATGGTTGATGATTGATGACTGGATATTGGACTACGTTGTGACTCAGGTTGATCATTATATTCAGTTCACATTATGGCATGTATTCCTGTATCTTGTTACGTCCCTCTGAGGACCTGGTGATCTCTCCAGGTATTCGCTGAGCGGTTAGTACAGAGTAGCTGGTGGGTGCCGCATGATGCACCGAGGTCTCAGGTATATATTTATATTGTGTTCTGGCATATTCCATTTATTCTTTCCAGCGTATATCCTCACCTATATTTGCTTCATACTGCTATGTAGTCTACTATTACCAAGCTTATTCCTTCTCGAGCTTGTTCGAACATGTATATTACTGGATGGCCAACTTTAGTATAGTATGTTCATTCTTGGTGTTCATTTCATTACTGTGGATTGAGATGTAGATGATCAGTTACTCTTAGTTACCCCTTTACAGCGGAGTACGTCCAGGGTTAAGTCCATTAAATTGGGAACTTACCCTAGATCGTATTAGCTGGCATGGTCACGCTCAGGTTCCTATACATTTTGGAACTGGGGCGTGACAAGCACACAAACCAACCCAGCAGCACACAAACCAACCCAATCCGACCCACGGTGTGTCGAAAAATTGGATCATGTCCAATTTCCGACACACGTTCTGTCGGAAATTGGACGGTGTGTCGAAAATTGGGCGTGCCCAATTTTTCGACACTCCATCTGTCAGAATGTATCGCTGCCTCCAATTTCCTTAAAATTTATCGTTCTGCCTAATTTATATTAAATTATTATCTGTACAGTAAAATTTTTGAAATATAAAACTTGGTAATAAATTAAACAAAAAAAAAGTTTGACCACACACCATTTGGACAAGTAACTCCTAAAAAATTTAAACAGGAAATTACGTATAGGGGGGTGAAGTTTGATAAAATTATAGAAAAGAGGGTAAGTTTCAGGAAATTACGTATAGGGGGATGTGACGACATGAACAATGGCGCCACAAATTGGCACACTTTCTGGCGCCATCAGTGATGGCGCCAAGGGGCCGGCCCCCCCTGGCGCCATCAGTGATGGCGCCGGACCAATGGTTACTTTTTTTTTTGACTTTTTCTCTCTTCTCCATCCAACGTTCCAATTTTCTGTATAACGGTCATATATCTATCCGTTGGAGATTAGATGTATATAAATGGTGTATGTGAGAGAGGTTCATCTCCACTTCACTCTTTCTAATCTTTCTCACACATTCTATTATTCGTGACCTCTATCTTCTTCAATATTTTCTACATACCAGAAGTCCATTTTTTCGATATGGATCAGAGTCTAAGAATATTGTGCTCACATGGAGGTTCCGTAAATGGGTTATCATACGAAGGGGGTTTTACGCAACTTCTTTTAATCGATCGTAGTACTACATTTGATAGTCTAAGAACTCTGATTAGTAACTCTTTTTCTATTCGATATGAATTTATTTTAAGACATATTTTTGTTTCTCATTGTTTGTTAATAGATTCTGATCAAGCATGGAATTTTGTTCTTGAAGTTAATTTGCAATCGCCTTTTATTAGTATTTTTGTTACTGAAGTTTCTCCACCGCCTGAAATATTTTCACGTCCACGTTCTTCTAATTATCAAATGGGGGCTAGTTCTTCTCGTCCACTGCCAACTCATGAAGAAGAACAAGCAGTAGATATACCTAGTAATGATGATTTTGATGATTTTCAAAGTAATGAAAATAGTGATGATTTAATTGAAAATGTAGATGATGATTTTGATGATACTGTTAGTAGTGGTACCACTCATGAATTATTTGTCGGACAACAATTTGCTACCCGACTTGAGTTTAGAAATTTTATAAGTAATGTAGCAATCGAACACAACTTTACATGTTCAACTGGTAGCATGAACAATTCTAGGGGAATTATTTACACTTGTGATCAACCAGGTTGTAATTGGAGAGTATATGCTAGACCCCTGGGCACAGGAGAAATATTTTTCATTAGTACATTAGAAAATCGACATTCTTGTTTAAGTGGACTAACAAGAGGATGTCATCCATTAGCTACTGCTAAGTGGATTAAAAATAAGATTATTGATATAATTAGGGATAATCAGTCATATAGTCCATCGCAAGTAGTAAAGGATATCCGTAGAGGACATCAGATAGAAATTTCTTATGCTAAAGCTTGGAGAGCCCGAGAGATGGCACTAGCTGAAATAAACGGTAGTTATGCCGATGCCTATGCTAGTCTTGAAGAGTATGGTTTAAGAATTATGGAGACAAATTCAGGCAGTAGAGTTTGTATAAAAACCACTGAAGACAATAGCTTTGAAAGAATTTTTATTTGTTTTAAAGCATGTATTGATAGTTTTTTAGCAGGTTGTTTACCCGTTATTAGTATCGATGGTACATTTCTTTCATCTAGATACCAAGGTACATTATTTATTGCTTGTGCTCATGATCCTAACTACCAGTTATATCCAATTGCTTATGCTGTTGCTGAAGGTGAGAATACTGATTCGTGGACATGGTTTTTAAACTGTTTAAGAAATACTTTCGAAAGATATTTAGATGACTGGAGTAGATTTTCATTTATATCTGATAAACAAAAGGGACTGATAAATGCTATGCGTGTTATTTTTCCAGAATCACCACATTTTTTTTGTATTCAACATTTTAAACAGAATTTAAAATCTGTCACCCGAATTACAAAATTTCATCGAATGTTAGACTCTCTTGCTAGATCGTACAATAAAACGGATGCTGACTATAGATTTGAAATCATCAAAGCCGAAAACATTGACATGTATAACTGGCTTATAGGGGTGAATGATGAAAATCGTAGTTTTGAACACTGGATAGCTGCTTATTCTTCTCGTGCTAGATTAGATATTCACACTTCTAATCTTGCAGAATGTTTCAATAGCTGGGTCAAGAATCTACGTGATAAACCGATCACAATGCTACTTGATGGAATTAGAGCAAAGATTATAACGCTTCAAGAGAAGAATAGAGTGCATGCGCAAAACCTAGAAATTCAATTTTGTCCAAGAATGATGAAAACAATGGCAAGTATAAATAGACAAAACCATTACTTACAAATGTTACGCATTGGTAGTTGCTTATTTGAAATGTTAGATAGTAAAACAGGTCGAACCTATGTAGTGCGCTTGAACGAGAGCTATTGTTCATGTTTAAGGTGGTTTCATACACTTATGCCTTGTATACATGCATGTTATGCATGTAAGTCTTCCAATTACAGTATTGAAATATTTTACTCTTCAATATTTTCTACTGACAAGTTGAAAAATGTGTATATGTCGCATATGGAACCAATTCCCGTGCCATACGAGCTTGAAGCTACTCTAACGCGAGGACCAATTGGAGTACCAGATGTTAGACGCAAAGCTAAAAGACCGAAGAAGAAGCGCATCCAATCAACCAATGAATCTACAAGAGATTTGCGTTGTAGTAACTGCCATGGAGTTGGACACAACAGAAGAAAATGTACTAGTCACAATCTGCTGGGTCTCTTGAGTTGGCCTGGGAGCGCTTGGAGTCGCCAACAACTGTGTGTATTGTTCCATGTCCTCGAACCAACTGCCCTCGCTGGCATGACTAGATGTTCCCGCACCGGCATGGTAAGATGTTCCCTCGTCGGCATGGCCAGACGTTCCCGTACCGGCATGGCCATATGCTCCCTCTCCATAAGCCGCTTCATCTGCAGAATGATAAAATGTCTCATCCGGAGGATGATAGGGTGCCTCCTCGCCAGGATGAAAAGACGACTTACGACCCTGTCTCTGACTAACGTGGCCTCTTGGATAATCTTGAGGAATATATACAGGAGGCATATGGGGCGCAGGACCATACGCAAGATCTCGTTCCATACCCTCCAAAATACGGTGTACTAGATTGTAAGTGGCAGCATAATCTCTATTGATAATTGCTTGAACCATTTCTGGACGCTAAAATTGAAAAAATATGCCAATTAATGAATGATAACTAGAATGACGTTGTTCAAATAATAAACATTGTACTTACCAATTCACCTAGGTTCTCTATAAATCGTCGCATACTGCAGTCGTCCACGGCTCTATTAGTGAACCGTACCTCCTCGAATGTGTAGGCTCTGTTACCTATACGTGGTGCTCCATACCAACGTCTATATGTAATATCACCTAGCCCTGTATCATTTGAATATGATATATAAGTCGACAATTACAAACTTGAATATGAAAAACATATAAAATTTGAACTTACACTCTTCAGCGGATTCAATGTGTCGTGACATGTTCAATATATTATATCGATTAGGTCTCGTAGTCCATTCATGGAGATAATATTGAATTCTAGAAACCCGACCACTTTTGCTTTGACTTATATTGGGGGGCGCATCAGGAATTATTTGTACAAGACCAAACTGACGAAGAACACGATCAGCAGGGTGGTAGACGGTCCGATAATCATATAAGATGACAAAGTTATAATGACTATTGGAATACGATATCCTTTGGATATCGGGAGCATCGGGACGTAAAATATACGGCATCCAGGTAACCTATATGCGATATTGTAAAGTCAATACATAAGCATAAAAAAAATGCAAATATAAAATGATAATCCAAATATATGATGATAAAATACCTCGTTATGTGTTAGAGAGTCAAATTCGGTCCGATAAATCGAGACAACCGGATGTCCACAATGTGCCTGATCCACCACATCAGTCGTCCAACGTCTAGCTACTGGAAAGACACCTAATTCACGACTAATGCTAGTAACTGGTCTACCGATAGCAAAATGCTCATATGCCCAGATCTAAGCACAAACAACATTAAAAAATTAGATTATATTAAGTAAGTTTAATATCTCTCTAAATTGATAAAATACCTGTAGGAGTGACGTGCATCCAGTTAGATTCTTGCTCATATCTTGTAAAGAGGTTGCAGACACGAACTCTGTCAGAGAAGAATACAAATAAGCCAAGACTGAGGCTCCCCATGCATATTGTGTCGGTTGAACCAAATTTCCAAAAAAAGGAAGAAGCCGAACAGTAATCCGTGATCCAGTTGCGTTCGGAAAGAGAACTGAACCACATAGAGCGAGTAGATACGCCCTTGTGCAGCAAAGAATCTGTAAACGTACAATACTATGAGAACCATATTCTAAAAATAAATACATAAATAAATGAGTGAAGTTAAATACCCGCTCTTCGCTTATATTAACTGGACCGTCAATTGTACGGTCAAGATCCATGAAGTTTCCGCGCAACCAGTTTAGAGTGACGTCGGATCTTGTGTTTATATCTTCGGGCGGATTAATACCGAGATATCGTCTAATTGTAGTGGCAGCGCTTGCTTGATTATCAAAAATTATAGGCTCACCTGTAATTTAAGATTATAATTTTGCATAATATTTTAATAAAAAATTAATATTTAACAATTATTTTACCTGTAATAGGTAACCCTAAAATATTGGCTACGTCCAGTAGCGTTACGGTCATCTCTCCAACCGGCAATTGGAAAGTATTGCGTTGGGGCCACCAACGCTCTGCCAGATAAAATATTAAATCTCTGTCGTGCACCAAGAATCGAAGATCATCTATATATCCAAAACCAAATACGTTAAGTAAACCCTTTTGATATGTATTTATCTCCCATGTGCCGTAATTTGCAGCGTTATGCCATTGTCCACGTTCACGCAACCGTACATCCGACTTATAATCAAATAACTACAAGCGAAACGAACTATATAAATAAACTCAAATTTAATATATAATAAAATAAAGAATAAATATTAATTCCTGAAAAATTACATCTCCTGTAAACACCAATCGAGATATGTGGCTCTTCCGTTCTTGCTCCTCTCTTTCAGTCGTCGGCCCACCGGGAATGCGACCATCGTTTACTGCAGCCATCCTCTTCAAGCGTCGTCCAAGAGAAGCTCCTGCAAATAACAATGTGAATTTATACATCTTTCTTCACTCTCCTCTGCTTATATAGATTTGAAGAACCGGAATGGGAAAAAAAAGTGACATGGAGGGGGGACAAATTGATTTGGGATACCCAAAAAGTGACATAAAGTGACATAAATAGCAAAAAGGTGACATAAAGTGACATAAATTGACATTAATTGAAATGGCGGGAACAACCATTGGTCCGGCGCCATCACTGATGGCGCCAAGGGGGGGGGGGGGGGGGGCGGCCCCTTGGCGCCATCACTGATGGCGCCAGATAGTGTGCCAATTTGTGGCGCCATTGTTCATGTCGTCACATCCCCCTATACGTAATTTCCTGAAACTTACCCTCTTTTCTATAATTTTATCAAACTTCACCCCCTATACGTAATTTCCTGAAATTTAAATATTCCGCTTTTTTTCCACCGCCTTCAAAGTTATAGTGCTTCTCCCCTCCGGTCCCGACGTTCGCCGGAACGGCCACACCAGGACTGCCACGAGGTACCGCATCGGCCACAGCCACATCGGCGGCGGAGGCGGAGGGGAGGGCAACGCGTCGGACGGGGTCTTCAGGCTCGGCCTCGCTGCCGGGGAGGCTGTCACTTGCTACGTCTCCGGCAGCACCGCCCTCGTCGCCGACGCCGCTCACTCCTCTTCCGATATCGTCAGTTCTCTTCCTCTATAATTTTGGAAATGTTTACATGTTTATTTAGTTGCGAGCATTTGCTGAAGAAATTAAGTGAGAGAGCTCTCTGTGAATTTTGGGAGGGGGATTATTTGAGTGAAATTTTATTGAATTTAAGGTTATTTTATGTGCAATTTTCTTCAAACTATAATGCATTTTTCTGCGTACCTTACCTACGTGTACCATGTTCCGGAGCCTTCTATGTAACCATGTTCATAAAGCCGCAACTTATTTGCAACATATATATTCCATGGACACGAAAGCGACACGACTTGAGTGTGTCGCCAAAATCATCTTTAGTTGATATATGTGCTTCCATGAATGATTCCTAAACCACAGCATATTGCAACCTATCTTGCACGGAAACAGATGAGACGCATATGTCACATATACATGGTAACAACATTGTATTTGGTGTGTCCTTCTGTATTTTGGAGTTTTGTGTCGTACCTAACATGGATGTGACACGGCACAACAGTAGTTTGGAGTGTCCTTGCTTCCCGCTTTGCACCTAACACACATTTAGCGCAACCCTTTTCTCCTGACATGCCTGTTTTGTTAGTAACCAAGATATTTTTACAGTGTGCTTTCATATGGATGATGCTAATAGTGGTAAGTTTGATCGTACGAAGGTGCAAACTACTGATATCATTGTTGGTAAAGTAGATGTGCCAAATTCTAGAGTCAATGATATGTTTGAGACGTTCTGAGCTAGCAGATATTGGAGCACCCCCAGGGCAGTGGTATGAAAGCAATTGAGTAGGAATGATTTGGCGACAACTTCTCGTCTCCTCTCTGATATAGATTCATGCATCCCATTTAGGCCATCTCCAATGGGGGTTTCTATCTCCCCTATTTCTATGGTAGAAACCCACTTTAGAAAGAAAAAAAAAAAATACTTCACAACCATGATTTCTATCCCAATTTCTATACTGTGGCGGTGATGTAGGATGGATAGTTTCTACATATAGATACTTTCATAGAATTTTTCCATCTCTCGTACCAATTAATATTGGGCCCTACGTCATTAAATTGATCATTTTATTTGTTGCCACGTAGGATAGAAATGGAGAACCATTGGAGAGTATTTTTTTGTGTGTGCAATTTATATCTAGAAGTTCTAAGGCCATCTCCAATGGGGATTTCTAAAATTGGGTTTATATCCTAATTGTAATTGCACTTTATGGAATTTTCTATCCTATTTGGTAGAGTTTCTATATAGAAATTGCACACACACAAAAACACTCTCCAATGGTTCTTTATTTCTATCCTACTTGCAACAAATGAAATGATCAATTTAATGGTGTGGGGCCCAATATTAATTGGTATAAGAGATGAAGAATTTCTTTGAGAGTTTACATCACCGCTACATAGGATATAAATTGTCATAGAAATTTCCAATGGAAGGTGGTTTTTTTTTTCTAAACCCCAATTGGACATGGCCTAATAACAACTAAATAGAAATTTCCTTAAAGTACAATGCCAAGTAGGAGAGAAACTAAATTTTAGAAATTCCCATTGGAGATGGCCTTATTACTCCATCACATATCTACAACACATACAGATGAAAGGAGGGGGGGGGGGGGGGGGGGGGGGGGGGAACGGGGGGAACACACATTTAAACCACAACATAACCGCAAAACCAACTCCTCCATATACTAGATTTCCTCTTCCATACATTCTCCTTCCACTTCTTCCAACACAAACAACATCTCTTCTACCTCCTGGTTCTCCTCGCAACCAAAAACATACTCCATTCTCTGTTTACATACTCACCTAGCCCCATACCTTCACCAGCTTCCTCCATAGCAACTAATATAGTCCACTCCCCATTAGCCATCAGCCACTCTTGATTTTCATAGCCGGTCGCACTTCCAGTCGCTGTTGGCACTATTGACCTTCTTGTGTGGTCCTGTTCTCAGTCGGCTGCACCTGTCAGAAGCCTCTTTGCCTGCAGTCCTTTCTGGTCCATCGATTGCAGAATTGACCATCAAGAATGTCTCTCCTAGGTTCTATGATCAAAGAGCTCATAGAATCAGTTGTTCTTTCCACACAACCGTGAGCCTTCAAATTTTGCTTTTAGCTCGTGAATGTCTCTGTCGTCATATTCTGTTCCTGGTTGTGCATCCCTTGTATATATTTATAGAAACTTACTCTAATTTGATCACTTATGAGGAATTGCTATGTTAAGTTTAATTTAATTAGAATTGTAGACTCTCATTAAGAAACAAAAAAGTTAAAAGAAGACTAAATATTTGTTCTCTTCTAATAAATAGTTTGATCAGAATAATATTATCTAACAAGAGACAAACATGACTATTCTCTTAATTTGCTGTTGATGTTTTCGGCAAACAAATTGGAACTTGGAATTATATGTGGGAAGATGTCCTATTGATTGTATTGTTGTTATATTTGCCTGGTAGACCACTAAACATTTTCTTAAACCTTTAATTTTGTAGCACGTTCATGAGGATATGTTAAGGGCGTTCGTGAACTTGTTTCTGAAATCTTCGTTATTGTTTTGAATTCTCATACCAGTTCTGTAGTTTGATAGAAATAGTACTGTGATCCTTGTAATAAGCATGATCCTAAGAGTAGTTGAATAGTTCCTCATCTTATTTTCTGCTGCAAATTTTAAAATCAGAAAGTGTTCTTCCTGCAAGAAATTCTGGTCTTTCACCTATGCATTGGGCACCTACTGGTTTCTATAATGATTGTAGTAAACAAATAGTCATATTACATTACTTTTGTTACCTCTGTTACTCTTGCCTTTGAATTGTTGCAATTAAGGTCGTTGTCGCACTTCTGCCATCGTTGTTCCCATCATGCAGTATCACTATGTTGTCTTAGAGTCATTTTGTCGTCGCTGTAACCAGTGACGAACCTATAAAATATTTTTAGGGGAGCAAAAGATGATTAAGTTCTTGGTCTAAGTAACGAAGAAACCTATCCCAAAGTCCGTCTGTTATGGTTGATTCCCCCGAAGTTTATGTCCATAATATGGTGTTGGAGAAGAAGTGAAAAGATACACTAGTTCACTATGTTGGTTAACTTCTTTATTTTACTTGATATAATATAGTGTGTCACATCTTTTCTTGACAATTATAATACATGTGTTTCCTGGGTATATTTGGCATGCAACTTGGAACCTTAGCCGATATATAAACTTAAGTCATTTATTAGAATGATCATGCATTGCCTATAATAGAAAATTATATCCTATATTACTAAATTACAAAAGATGGCCTACTCTGACATCTTTACATTCAGGCATATGATCAGAATATGATGCTTTTTATTCATAATTGAAAATTACATCCAATATCACTGTCGAAAATGATCTAATCTGGCACATATATATGACTGTTGGTAACTATGAAACATGAATATTACTATATATCTTTTGCTTATGTATTGTTGAGCATTCTTTTAATATTCAATCCATACCGCGGACATTCTGTGGAAATACGGTTTAAATTGTATGCATGGTCCTGGTCATATTTACTTTCTTAGTTGTATTGTGTTATCATTGTTCCTTAATAAATGAAATCTGGCATACAAATGAGTGTATTTTGGTCTTTTCTCCACTCCATAGATGCCTTAAATTTTGTACCTGCGACGCCTGATAGATTAAAGTTTAAGCTTACAGAAATAGCAAGAAAACTTGTCTCTTTAAATCAATATCAGCTAGATGAATCATTCTCTTTTTTCTTCTCTTTCATGACAATATTGTCTTATAATCTTAATTTTTTGTCACTCTCTCTCAAGTCTTGGATCTGTTTACCTACATATCTTCTTGTTGACACTTTGATCTATAATCTTGGACTGCATATTCTCAAATTACATACCATTACTCTTGAACCTCTGTTCATGTGTACTATACATGCAATAGTGAACTTGATGTGGTATGTATACCCAGAGACTCCAGACCCACCCATTTTACTGCAGAGGCCTTTTCTCTTTCCTCCTTTAGGCCATCAATGCTGCCTGTGCGATACTTGCTGTTTCTTAAGGTAATTTCTAAAGTCACTCCACGTTTTACTCCAGGACAGCCCATCAGGACTGCCAATAAACCTAACATTAAGGAGGACTGCCAACTTCGTTCACAGTCTATCTTAATATTCAAATTTTTTTAGGACTGTCATCTTTGTTAGCAGTCCTACTTTATGTTAGGACTTAGCTGTCCTGGAGTAAAAGATGGAGTGCCTTTAGAAATTGCGTTTCTTAAACAGTGCAAAACTCCCCCATCTCTAGCATAGAGTTTCCTTTTTTTTTTTTTTTTCTTTTTAAACTTCCTAGCATTTCCATATGGGCCCATGAACCTAGTAAGCATTGGTTACTAATCGTTTCCATATAAGCTCCTTTGTCCTTTAAGAGGATTGCCAAAATTAAATGGTGGAAAACGTGTGCACGGTTCAAGAGAAAATACTGTGCAGAACTTCCTCAGTTTACTCTTCCCAAATTTGTTTTGTTCGGTTTGTCTTAACATTTAAGTTGCTTTAACTTACTCTCATCTTGCTCTCTTCTCTATCTTTCTCACTGTCAGAAACCTACAGCTACATGTTTTGCCCTGCATGCACTTAAAAGTATATAGCATTTAGTTGCCAGCTACAACATGGAACATTTTGTTTCAAAACTGACCGTATTGAAATATTTCTTCGAGTCCTTTTTCTCTTCAATCTTTCCATCTCTGCCTTTGATGTGTCAATTTGCATGTGTGCAGGGTTTTGGTCGTCAAGGAAAAGAAAAAAAGAAGGAAAAAAAAGCAAATTCTATTGGCACCTCAAGTTTTACTTGAGAGCAGCCCAATTTTTTTAAATTTATTTACAAGTTTACCACTCCTAATTTTTACTTGAGAACAACCCACATATTTGGATTTGGACTGCCAGCAAAGTTGGCAGTCCTAAAGGATTTGGGTAGTTTGAATTTGAACTGCCAACAAAGTTGATAGTCTTAACATAAAGTATAACTGTCAACTTCGTGAACAGTCCTACTTTATGTTAGGAAGTTGACAGTCCTAAAGGAGGGTTGGGCAGTCCAAAGTAAAATTGGGGCTGTCCTAAGTACAAATTACACCAAGTTGGGCTGTCCTGAAATAATGGCCCTCCTGGAGTAAAATGTGGAGTGCCTATTGAATTTGCCAAAAAAAAAAAAAAAAAAACCATGGTTATTTCTTGCTTGATATAGTCTGGGGCTGTAAGCTAGTTCTATTTTGAATCTGGTTCTCGCTTGAGTTGGATACATGTAGAGCAGTTTTAATCTTGACAATTTATTCTTCAATTTCAAGTCCTCTGTTGATAATGTTAGTAAAAATAATTTCTAACTCTGTATTTTAGAGACAAAATAATAGAATATAATGTAAATAAATAATCTGACCGATGCCGAGGCTTGAACTTGGTTCAATATCCGATTAGTCTTCTAGGATACAACGGTCCTTCTCCTTCGGTAGCAGCACTTCAAACCGTAGGAACTCGTCGAAGCAATGTTGGTTGTCTCTCTCTCTCTCTCTCTTAGACTTAATGCGCTAGATGGATGAATTGATTGAATGATTGAATTAATCAAACACTTATGCTTTTATAGAAATAAAGAGACACAATGGTGTTGGGAAAGAAACGCGGAAACCTTTCCCCAAACCGGAGAGTACCTGCGAGAGGACCGAGCAATACAACGCACGAACCCAAAAATAGTCACACAAAAACAATCACGCAGACACAGAGAATTTTTGACGTGGAAACCCTTGCGGGAAAAACCACGGGACGATCGGAGTCCAACCCTGAGAAGCCTCCACTAATGGAATAGAAGAATTACACCCTCTACAAACTCCTCCCGATCCAAATCGGATCCCCACAACACTCAGAGATAAGAACAATGATTACAAGGCTACGAAGGGCGAGAACGACGAGTAGAGATTACCCGAACACGATCTCCTTCGAACAGCGACCTTCAATCCTCCGTCTTCTTCTCCGAAGTTGTAATGGCACTCTTGCCTCCTTCTCTCTCAAACTTGTGTTACTTGCGATATGTTGCACTTCTGAGTTAGGGTTGAGAAAACTCAATATATCTCCCTAATCCCGCAACCAACCTGGACTGTTGGATTAGATCCAATGATGAAAACTCATCCAGAAATCCGCTTCAGCCCCCGGCGACACAGAGTTCGGCCAGAACTCTGTGTGGGACAACCAGCACCTACTGGCCAAACCCTGGAACGGCTAGACCGAGTTCGGCCCGAACTCGCCATGGGACCGAGTTCGGCCCGAACTCGGATCCCCTGCTTCCAGCAGCTCCAGCAGCAGCAGCAGCAACTCCGTCGCCTACTTCCCGAGCTTCTCCGACATCGGACGGCGCTCGTCGCACTCCGGGGTCTTCTCCACATAGGTTGGGAACCCCTCCCACTCCAACAAATGGAAATGACACACATATCCAATAAATAGATTCGTACACCTTTCCAGAAATTCGTTGCTATAGATTCATCGATAGAAAATAATAATAATTATTATTATTTCAAATATACATTCACTATTCCAACGGATAATTGGCTTGAGTAACTAACCTCAACTCCTTAGCTGGGGCATATTCCTAGATTTTGTGTGAACATGTGAATATATATTTCCATCTTCATTTGTGATAATTCTACCCCTGCCTCATTGGTTTTAAAAAGTCTCTAACGACTTAACTGGAATCTCAAAGGTCGAGTGTCCTTGCACAATGTCGAGGACTTGTATTTCGTTCCGATAGTTCTACTTCTCTTACCTCCTTAGTTTAACAAAATGACTTAAAAGTTACTGGGAAGAGTGGAATATCAGAAGTTCAGTATTGGTGTACATTACCGCAGAACTTGTATGTTCATCAAAAGATTTGTTGCTTATGTGTTATGTTGCTTACGGATAAGGACACGATATGGGTACATGATACGGACACTTTCGGATAGGTACAATGTAATCACCTATGTCGCATGAATATGAAAACGGATACGGGTATGGACACCATACAGATACAGTCATCATTTTTCCGTGCCCGTGCAACATAGCTTGTGTGTTCCAGCCTGTGTTTGGAAAAATTTATGGTTCTCCCGTTACCGACCTCTTGTTTGAGTGCCAAAATGTTGGTTTGTGCGTATGTTGATTGCCGTCCTATCTTTGATATTGTAGTGTGCTAGCATTATTTGGGACTTGGTTGGCCAAATATCTCGGACCTAGCTAGCAGCCTACAATGAATTAGAGTCTTACATGGCTGCTCCGCAGTTTGGGCATCAGGTCTGGAGATCAGCCAAAGCCTCAATCCGATCTAACTGACTTGGGTGGTCTCGTTCCAGGTTTCGACCCTTGTTAGCAAATTCGACAATCAGGAAAAATTCGGGACGACAAAAGTGCGAGTATAAATCGGCTCAGTGCAATAAAAGACGTTCAAAAATTCGGTCAAAAATTCGAAAAATGGAAATATTATGGTTAGAAATTTCACTTCTTAAATATGTTGCCAATTTGGGTAATTAAACAAGTTCCAACCATAATTTTTTGTGCTAATTTTTTCAATAATTTATACGAAATGCATTAAAAACTTCACATGCTTAAAATTTATATACCGATTTGAATATGTCAAAAGTACGCAAGTATTGTAGGTTTATGAAAGATACGGAAAAATTCGCTTATAATACGAGTTTTATTCGTGATTGCTAACAAGGGTTTCGACAGATTCCCCTGCCTAATATGTGATGCATATTGCTTCAGTTTCATGAATGCCTATGGCAAGTACTGATATCCGATCAGTACTGGACCATTCCTATGAGTATCCGTGTTGGTATTTTTGCCTTTGGACTAGAAAAGATAGTCCCACATCGACTACACCAAATGGTGAGTATCTCAATATAATGCATTGCTTGTGTTGAGATGTGCACATGAGGTGTAGTGGGGCACAAGTTTGTGCCATGTGGAAGTATTTTCCTAGAAGAAAAAAGGATTAAATCCAACAAGGATGCAAGTTAATTTTTGTTGTGCGGACTCGGACTCGGACTCGAACACGGACTCCAGGATGTCTCGTGCATGCACGGGAGTGTTCGGGGGGTAGGCGTGGACTGGCACACTTCTATGCTGATTGTGGGATGATCTAAAATATCAAACTCTATTTTTGAGTATTGGTATTTTAGTCCCACATCGGATAGGAGAAGAGGTGAAGTCTCAACTCCACTCTATAAATAGAGCCCCTTGGCCTCCTTTGAAAGATGCACCAAGAAGAGAGTTAAGGGAGTCTGTAAAGTCCAGGAAGCCCGTTCAAGTCTCAAATATTGACTTACGAGCGTTCCAGAAGTTCTTCGTGAACTTGCTGGTTCCTGGAAGCTGTTCGTGCTCGTGTGGGGCGAATAAAGCTTTGAGCAACGGTGGTTCATTCACCCCAGCATCTCATTCTTGCCTGTCATCGCTGCTGTTGCCTTTCACAGTAACTTCTTTTTAGAAGCTCTACTGCCGATAGTCGCTTGCACAAAAGTCTCTTTAGATTTTTTTGTGTATTACGTAGAATCTTTTTAGATCCTCGTAATTCAGAATCCTCCAAGATCTCTGTTGCACATCTTCTTTAAGGTGTTGCATTTGAAACGTTGTCTTTACAATTGTTTCAGTTTCAGAATTTTTCATCGTAAATTGTGCCTCGGCACCAACAATCTCAAAGCTTTATTGAGAAGATGGATAATTCTCGTGCTTCGCTATCGATACCGGCTTTAACAAGTTGGAGAAATTCGATGGCGAACACTTCCAGATATGGAAACGAAAGGTCACTTTAAATCTTCAACTCGTGGATGTTGATCACGTGCTGTCAGAAGAAGAACCGATCGTTCCAACCACTGGATCTGCTGCGGCTGTGGCCGCTGCTACAACCAAGCAAGCGAAGTGGAAGAGAGAAAATAGTATATGTAAACTACTGATACTCAATTCCATGGAAGACTCTCTGGCAGAGTCCTACTCCAAGAAGACATCTGCCAAAGAGATATGGGACTCCTTGGGAAAGCTCTATGAAGATGACGAGAACCGGTCCAAGATCTTCATGGTAGAAAAATACCATAAGTGGACCTTCGAAGACGAGAAGTCGATGCTGCCCCAAGTGAAGGAGTTTCTGAAGTTGCGTCAGAAACTAGAAGACGAGAACATGCCCCTCGTCGACAAGTTTGTCGTTGAAGGGATCGTCGCAAAACTTCCTGCAGGATGGAGCAACTTCTATGCAAGGATGCATCGAAAGAAGATGAAAATTAGCTTGGAAGATTTCTTGCAAGAGATCCATGTTGAGGACGAGATGCGCTCTCAACAGAAGATGGATACTCTGTCCAAGCAACTGGCGAAGGCAAATCTGGTCTAAACCAGAGAATACCAGGGGAAGCAGGCTGCTTCTTATCGCAAAAAGGACTTCACAAATCTGAAAATGAAGGGTCCTGCTTTCAAGCAGCAGAAGTCCAAGTCCCATGTGACTTGCTTCAATTGTGGCAAGAAGGGCCACTACAAATTCGAATGCAAGTCCAAGCCCAAAGAACAAGGTGAGCCTAGTAAGGTTTCTATGATTACTAATCTAGTTGCCATGATAGCACAGGTTGCAACTGTGGGGGCTGACTTGGACTGGTGGATAGACACTGGTGCGATCTGCCATGTCTGTTCAGACAAGGACTGGTTCGTCTCTTATGAGCCAACTTCATAGAAGGTCATAATGGCAAATCAGGCACAAGCTGAAGTACTGGGGATCGGGACGGTGGAGCTGAAACTCACATCGGGGAACACTCTGACGCTTCAAGGTGTGAAGCATGTTCCAGTAATTGCTAAGAACCTGATCTCTGGAAGTCTGCTCTGCAACGCAGGCTTGAGGATGGACATCAATGATGGCCAGTTGGTGATGTCCAAGAATGGTACATTCTTCGGGAAAGCTTTCCAAACTGAAGGAATGTACAAGATTCAGCTTGTTGTAACCCAGCATGATAATACAAATGCAATCACTTTTTCTGATTATTCTCTTGAGTTGTGGCATAATAGGCTAGGACATGTTCATTGTAAAAGGATTTACAGAATGTCTAGTCTAGGACTTATCTCCAAATGTGGGGGTAAGGTAGAGAAATGCGAAGTATGTGCTCAGACGAAGATCACAAGGAAACCCTTTCAAAGGGTCCATCGAAGCACAGATCTTCTGGAGTTGGTTCACTCAGATATCTGTGACTTCAAACAATTCTCTACAAAGGCCGGGATGAAGTATT
Source organism: Iris pallida (assembly GCA_029216955.1). Taxonomy (NCBI): domain Eukaryota; kingdom Viridiplantae; phylum Streptophyta; class Magnoliopsida; order Asparagales; family Iridaceae; genus Iris; species Iris pallida. Next base: position 594,729 of record JANAVB010027998.1, on the reverse strand, counting down.
TCATTACTTTCATCGATGACTTCTCAAAGTATGCTTTCGTCTACTTGCTCAAGTCTAAAGACGAAGCATTCGAGAAGTTCAAGGAGTTCAGGGTCGAGGCTGAGCGGCAAACTGGACAACAACTCAAGAGATTAAGGAGTGATCGAGGCGGGGAGTATCGGTCTCATGAATTCTTATCATTCTGTAAAGAACATGGAATCATCAATGAGACAACGGCTCCGTACTCTCCTCAATCCAACGGAGTAGCAGAAAGGAAGAACAGAACGTTGACAGAGATGATGAACTCCATGATGTTGACTGCGGGTCTTCCAAATTGCTACTGGGGAGAAGCTGCACTAACGGCAACGTTCATTCTGAACAGAGTGCCATATGCAACTTTCGACATAACTCCTCATGAACTTTGGTTCAAAGTCAGACCTAACTTGAATGTCATTCGAGTGTGGGGGTGTCTGGCTTATGTGAAGCTCCCGGATCTGAAGATTCAGAAGCTGGGGACAAGGACTACGAAGGCGATCTTCTTGGGGTATGCCGAGAAGAGTGATGCTCGGAGATTCCTTGATATCGAGTCAAACCATATCATCGAATCTCGCGATGCTGAATACTTTGAAGACAAGTTTGCAAAACACAAGAATATTGTTCTCGCGGATCTTCCGGAGAATGATGAGGGTACAAAGCAGACAGAAGTCTTTAGTGAACCAGTAGTCCAAGATGAAGCTGTCGTCAAGGAGACACCAGCTGAACCAGAACTCGCTGAGCCGTCAACTAAGCGAACGAGGAGGCCGAAAGACTTCGGAGATGACTTCGTCACCTATCATGTGGAAGCAGATCCACTTACCTATGATGAGGCGATGAAGACCAGAGATGCTGTATTCTGGAAGGAGGCGATAGACAACGAGATTGACTCAATCACCTCCAACAACATATGGGTATTGGTTGACCTGCCAGAAGGAGCAAGACCCATCGGATGCAAATGGATCTTCAAGAAGAAGATGAAAGCAGATGGAACCATTGACAAGTTCTAGGCCAGGCTAGTGGCCAAGGGGTTTGCTCAGAAGCAGGGGATCGACTACTTTGACACTTATGCTCCAGTAGCTCGGATGACAACCATCAGATTGTTAATTGCTCTAGCAGCAATACACAAGCTGGTGATACATCAGATGGATGTGTAAACGGCATTCCTTAATGGCGAGCTGACCAAAGAGATCTACATGCAACAACCAGAAGGTTTTGTCGTCAGAGGTCTGGAAGACAAAATCTGTAAGTTGATGAAGTCTCTGTATGGTTTGAAACAAGCTCCCAAAATGTGGCATGAGAAGTTTGACAAGGTGATAAGGTCAAATGGCTACAGGGTCAGTGAAACAGACAATTGTGTCTATACGAAGTTTGCTGACGGAAGAGGAGTAATCGTTTGTCTTTACGTGGACGACATGCTAATCCTAGGTACGGATTTAAGCTGCGTCACAGAGACAAAGAAATTTCTCTCGACCAAGTTCAGTATGAAGGACTTGGGGGATGCCGACGTAATCTTGGGGCTCAAGATCATCCGGACAGGCACTGGAATAGCGCTGTCACAATCTCATTATATTGAGAAGATGCTCACTCGCTACGGGTATCAAGATCTTCCCATAATTGATACACCGTACCGGAGTGATCAGAAGCTGGAGCCTAATTCGAGGGAAAGCGTCAAGCAGTTGGAGTACGCTAGCGTCATCAGAAGCTTGATGTATGCTACTACTGCCACAAGGCCTGACATAGCTTTTGCCATGGAAATGCTGAGTCGGTTCACTAGCAATCCAGGCGTTGAGCACTGGAAAGCTGTGAAGCGTGTTATGAGATATCTCAAGAAAACTCAGACATATGCACTTTTCTACAGCGGAGATCCGTCAGTAGTGGAAGGCTTCAGTGATGCTAGCTGGTGTTAAGATATGGAGAGCGAGTATTCCACATGTGGATTCGTATTCGCCATGGGCGGAGCTGCTATATCGTGGAAGTCGAAGAAGCAGACTATGTTATCTCGCTCCTCCATGGAATCTGAATTCTTTGCATTGGATGCTGCTGCAAATGAAGTAGAGTGGCTTCGGGAGCTCATGTATGATCTTCCAGTGTTGGGGCTCAGATACCGGTAATACCGATATACTGTGACAACCAGGCAGCAGCAACAGTGGTATCAAATGAACTCTTTAACGGGAAGAAGAGAACGGTGCAGTTGAAGCACAGAGCAGTACACGATCTTATCAAGAGAGGTGTTATTGCAGTGATTGATGTTCGGAGTCAGGAGAACCTGGCGGATCCGTTCACCAAGGGCCTCAAGCGCCAGCTGGTCGATGATACAGCTTGTAAAATGGGTTTGAAGGCATTCTGATAGTGTGTCTTTGTAATCCTACCATAAAGTTTTATGCTATTAGTTCAAAGAGAAATCTACTAGGCATCTAACTTTTGGTTCAAAGGAGGATCACTGACTGGAAAACTATCAGGTAACAGTGGGTACTTGTTCTCTGGAACATGGAAGGGATACGGACCCATAACCACTGTTGTCTACTATGTATTTTCTGCGAAAAAAATAGATCCTGTGGAAGGTTGGCTTAAACGCCTTAATGAGTTCTCAGGCAGAGTGAATGTCTGGTGTGCTTTACAGGAAGCATGGTAGAGCAGCACTACAAGGAGTGAAACTCCATGCTACAGTGGGGTGACTCCACCATGAGGTTCCCAGGTAGGGGTAATGCCTCAGCTTTGCAAGCCAAGTCATAGCGGCGTAGCACCGCAAATAGGCAGGTAGCCTAATGCTGTATGACGTAATTAAAGAGTTGTAGACAGCACTACAAAGGGCAGGATGGCCCCATGTTACAGTGGCACGACACCACGATGAGGTACCCAGGTAGGGGTAAAGCCTCGGCATTGCAAGCCATGTCGTTGCGGCGTAACACCGCAAGGAAGCCTTAGGCTTCATGCTGGGTAGTTTGGCACTACAAAGAGGCTTGTGACCTCATGCTACAGTAGTATGACACTACGATGAGGTTCCCAGGTAGGCGTAATGCCTCGGTTTCAGGCCATGTCATAGCGGCGTAGCACCGCAAGGAAGCGCAAGGCTTCATGCCATATCTCTTTAATAAAGAACTCACCTATAGTGTATGGAAAGAGATATCAGGCCGTCTCTTGAGGGTAAACTTGTAGACGCCCAAAATTATACACTGAAATCAGGCTGGCACAGGGCCTTCAATGTGCAGCCAGAAGCACAGTTGATGTCATTATGTGAGTAGGAAAAATTACAGTTATGGTGCAGAATTCAAGGCTTAGTCCATTCTTGTATCATGCTGTTATTTAACCTATGCGGGAAGATTCAAGTCGTAGCGACATCTCTCCTAATGCATGATGGACAGTCATTGTGGAGAACGCTCAACCCATATATTGAGATATGTGGGGGATTGTTGGTGTTTTTGCCTTTGGACTAGAAAAGATAGTCCCACATCGACTACACCAAATGGTGAGTATCTCAATATAATGCATTGCTTGTGTTGAGATGTGCACATGAGGTGTAGTGGGGCACAAGTTTGTGCCATGTGGAAGTATTTTCCTAGAAGGAAAAATAATTAAATCCAACAAGGATGCAAGTTAATTTTTGTTGTGCGGACTCGGACTCGGACTCGGACACGGACTCCAGGATGTCTCGTGCATGCACGGGAGTGTTCGGGGGGTAGGCGTGGACTGTCACACTTCTATGCTGATTGTGGGATGATCTAAAATATCAAACTCTATTTTTGAGTATTGGTATTTTAGTCCCACATCGGATAGGAGAAGAGGTGAAGTCTCAACTCCACTCTATAAATAGAGCCCCTTGGCCTCCTTTGAAAGATGCACCAAGAAGAGAGTTAAGGGAGTCTATAAAGTCCAGGAAGCCCATTCAAGTCTCAAATATTGACTTACGAGCGTTCCAGAAGTTCTTCGTGAACTTGCTGGTTCCTGGAAGCTGTTCGTGCTCGTGTGGGGCGAATAAAGCTTTGAGCAACGGTGGTTCATTCACCCCAGCATCTCATTCTCGCCTGTCATCGCTGCTGTTGCCTTTCACAGTAACTTCTTTTTAGAAGCTCTACTGCCGATAGTCGCTTGCACAAAAGTCTCTTTAGATTTTTTTGTGTATTACGTAGAATCTTTTTAGATCCTCGTAATTCAGAATTCTCCATGATCTCTGTTGCACATCTTCTTTAAGGTGTTGCATTTGAAACGTTGTCTTTACAATTGTTTCAGTTTCAGAATTTTCCATCGTAAATTGTGCCTCGGCACTAACAATCCGTTCTGCGGTTTGGGCTGTTTCAGTGGTTTTGAAACGGTAGTTTCGGTGGTACTGGTATCCGCCAATGCTGTGAAACACTACGAATAAGACACACTACCGACACAAACTGTAAAGGTTTCTATCCTTTGTTCAAAGAATCATTTAGTAGTTGTAAGCAGTGTTTGAGATATCAGAGATATTGGCCAATATACCATTTTGAAGCCAAAATATTTCGGCCACATCATTTTAGCAAATATAGGCGAAGCCATATATAGGCGGCCGAGGCCGATATACCCTTACATGTTTTGTTTCATATATCGACCATTTTGAATCCAAAACAACATATATCGGCCACATAACGTTTTATTATGCTCAAGTTTTTCAAGGCTTCTGAGAGAAGTATGCTCCATTCCGATACAATAAAAGCTATGCTATTCATTGAGTTTTGTAAAGCACCAATGCTGAGATCCTATTTGCCTATATCATTGGGCATATTTGTTATCCTTCCTTTCCATCTTGCTTCAACTTCATATTGTTGGTAATTAGTTTATTGCATAGTTCGCAGTATCGGCCAATACCGCTACGGTTTGGCATTTCCATATTCGATACCGACCAATATCCGATACTGATCGATACTGATATTGTGGGTCATTTTTCCGGTCATTTCGGTAAAAAAGACAAAGAAAGAAAAAGCAATCAACAATGTTGTAAAAGCATAAAAAAGTTATAAAAGCATGTAAAAGAAGAAAACTTATCTATCGTATGTAAATCAATCGGTAAGGGTGATTACTATTTCATTCAATTCAAAACTACTAAGAAACAACACTGAAAATATTAAAGTTATGCCTAAGTGTATAAAATATATTTTCTAAAATGTTAATAATTTATTAATAATTATTTGTTTTCCGATACCAAAAAATCTGGTACTCCGATCCGAAATCTCCAATACTGCCGATACCACCGATCCCGATACTCGTAGGAATGGTCCGATACCGATACCGATTCCGATACTTCGAACCTTGGTTTATTATATATCCAGACCTGTCATACTTGCAATGCTCATCTGTTGTGGACCAAAGAGAGAACTTGAAGGGCCCACAAAGACAAAATTTAACTCCACACAACAAGATGCTGAAGGCATTGTCTCAAGTACTATCTCGTCACTATTTACCGATGTATTTATGCACAAAAACCTCTATGGCTGATGTAACCTAGCTATAGTGCCAGAACATTTATAACAATTGTAAAGCAATATATATGCTATATCTTCTTCTCGAGTAGTTTTTACATTCGTAAGTTCATTGTTGCACCTTTCTAGCTGGATTGTGGTATTAAGGATTTGGAGAACTGCTCTCCTACTTGGATAGTTTTTGCAATCATATCACCAATGGACTCGTCTTTTCATTGTGCTATGATGGTAGCCTTACAAGAGTAACCGATAAATCTCAAGGAAGGGCCTAAAGCATGGCCTCGTTCCTCTTAGATTTCGTAATCCCAATGGGCAAGTCGAAATCACACAAATTAAGGAATATGCGTTACAAATGAAATGAATATACAGGTGATTTCACATTGTAGTCACTCTACAAGGTTTCTTATTTTTGGTTCTTTGTGAGATAACTCTTGATTTATTCATTGAGACGAATGTGATTCAAGCTTCCTTGGAAATTATCCAAGAATTCATGACAATAACCAAGTCTCCTTCCCAATCAAGATAAATCTCCAATCCTAACCTAAACTTTCTAGGTTTTTCTTAATCTTACTTTCTATGTTCGTTTCATGTGTTTTTAAACACCACTTAGTAAATTTTAGGTTAATAATTCGCCAATTGGTGTTTTGCCAAAGTTTCGAATCCAATTTTAGAATTTTGAACTTCATATTTCGACACAGTTTCGTTGGAGACGACACATGGCTGCCAATATTATGACAATCCTGATTATTGTTATGAGTGTCGAAATTTGAGAGTCACAAGACAATTTTTTTTTGTTTTAAGGTTGTCAGGGTTCCGACAGTTCTAACTATTGTTAGAATTGTCAGAACCCTAACAGTCATAAGAAAGAAATGTACTTTTGACCTCAGACTGTAAAATTTATGAAGCCAATACTAGTATGAATTTGAAATTGTTGCCACCATTGGCATCATCGTCCCTCTGGAGGCACCATGGTCACAACAATGATCAGGATAGGATTAGGAATGCAACACGAGAATTTCTGTCTCAGAAAGACAGTAATGCAACAACTCAAAGTGAAGCACAATATGACCATAGACTATGCAAGGATCGATCATCTGACTTAGTCCCATCCATCAACTTTTGTGATATTTTGAAAGGTTTTAAGGACACTACAAAATTTAGTAGGAGACGATACAAGATAGGGGGCAACACACTTAAACCATTTTTTGTTAGGATCTGTGAAAAATTTGATAGGGAGCAACACACATCAAAATTTAAAATGTTCTCTTTCTTCTCACTTCATCTTTCTTTTCTAACCCTAATTTTGGGTTTATGATTCTCTAATGGATGTTCTAATGAAGTTTCAAACCCAATTTTAGGAGTTTTGAACTTCAGATTTCTACACATACTCGGTGGGGACGATGCATGAATGTCAAATTTTTTTTTTTCTGACTACAGTGAGGACTTGCAAAAATTTGGCAGCCCTAAGCATTTTTTGGATTGCCAAAATTCTGGCAGTCCTAATTCATTGTCGGACTGCCAAAATTTTGGCAGTCAAAGCAATGCATAAGACAACAAAATTTCGGCTGTCCAAGCAATGCATAAGACAGCAAAATTTCGATTGTCCAAGCAATGCATAAGACTATTAAAAATTTGGCAGTCCTGAAAATATACTTCTTTGTCTTTAGGACTGTCAAAATTTTGGCACTTTCGTGTATATTCAGGATTGCCAAAATTTTGACAGTCATTCGTCTTTCCAAACGAGACTTTTTCGATTTTGAAGCTTCCAAACTCCATTAATTGAGTACGAAACTTTAGAAAAAAATTCAAATGAGACTATCTACTAAGAAACTATTAGGAATTTAAAAAAAGAGGAATATAAAAAAAATTATATTTTATACTTTTGTTTGTGTTGCCCCCCAAATTTTTTTTAAAAATATTTTGGATATTGAATTTTTTTAACATTTGTGTCGTCTCCTAGTAAATTCCGTAGTGCTATTAACATTTACCTTTTTAAAACTAGACTAGAACTAGAACTAGACAAAGCATTAAACACATGCATATCATAAAAGCCAACTTCAATCTAGAAAAATAAGAACATACATAACCCTATCAGGTAAACTATATGCAGTATAAGTCTAATATGCAAAGATAATGCCACCGAAAAGGATAACCCTAGAGATATCAACCTTCCTCTAAAGTTGGGGATGTCATCGGACTGCCAGAATTTTGGCAGTCCGATTCTAAGATAGAAAAATCTTTGTTTTATGACTGTAAAAATCATAACCATCTTAAGACAAAAGTGATACCTGCTAACAATTAAAAAAAATGGATACGTTAAAACTGTCTTTTTGTTATGCCAATCTTTATCAATGACCTTAAAAAAGAAATAAAAATGTTACATTCCTCATCATAATCATAAGAAAATTGCTAATTTACACGCGGGAGGGGTGATCGCCGCTGTGCCCGCTGACGTGTCCCCCTCCCATTCACCCCGCCACCTCTCGCTACATCGGGCCCACCCCCGAAAAGTTTGGACCCCGCTTCAGTGGAAGGTCGACACGTGACTGTGGGTCAGAATTGCGGTCATATATCACGGTCCATGTAGCACGGTCGTAATATAATGGATCTAGTTATCTTTGTTCCTTCTTTTTAGATGATCCTGTGACTATAGGAATAATGTACAAGTCCATGAGACTTTTCAACAATCCCCCGCAAGACGTATATGATATAATATGGTTTGGGTCCCTGGATATTGTAGTTTACTCGCATGTCGTACAATATTATGCATACATATTAATTAAACCTATATATTTTTTAATTAAGGTCATTTATGAAATGACCTAAAAAAACAGTTAGGGAACATATATATTATCTAACAGTCAACTTGGCAACTGGGCTCTCTGACCCACTGCAAAATGGCACCCGCTTACTAGCTCACTTGTAGCGCATTGCACCTAACCCACTAATTGACCAACTCATAGTATAATGTTCCACAAATTATAATATAATCTTCCCACACTTTTGGAATTGGAACACAATCTTGTTGGTATTTTTACCTTTGGACTAGAAAAGATAGTCCCACATCGGCTACACCAAATGGTAAGTATCTCAATATGATGCATTTGCTTGTGTTGAGGTGTGCACATGAGGTGTAGTGGGGCACAAGTTTGTGCCATGTGGGAGTATTTTTCTAGAAGGAAAAAAAGGATTACATCCAACAAGGATGCAAGTTGATTTTTGTTGTGCGGACTCGGACTCGGACACGGACTCCAGGATGTCTCTAGCATGCATGGGAGTGTTCGGGGGGTAGGCGTGGACTGGCACACTTTTATGCTGATTGTGGGATGATCTAAAATATCAAACTCTATTTTTGAGTATTGGTATTTTAGTCCCACATCGGATAGGAGAAGAGGTGAAGTCTCAACTCCACTCTATAAATAGAGCCCCTTGGCCTCCTTTGAAAGATGCACCAAGAAGAGAGTTAAGGGAGTCTGTAAAGTCCAGGAAGCCCGTTCAAGTCTCAAATATTGACTTACGAGCGTTCCAGAAGTTCTTCGTGAACTTGCCGGTTCCTGGGAGCAGATCGTGTTAGGACGAATCTTGCTTTGAGCAACGGTGATCTTAATCACCCCAGCAAGAACCTTTCCTCTTCACTACTAAAATCTGTCAAATCAGCGACGCCACAGGACGTCGCTAAATAGGAAAAATACGTCGCTAATATCGATTAGCGACGTATTTAGCGACGTTTACACGTAGTCGCGATTAACCTAGTCGTTAAACAACAAAACGTCGCAATACGTCGCTATTGCGACGACACTCAGCGACGCGGACACGTCGCGAATTCAGCGACTACCAGCGACGTAAAACGTCATCATTTACCAACGCAACCTAGCGACGTTGAGCGACTTGATATGCATCGATGCTGACCTGGCTTGAGAGGCAAATGACGACGTTCTGCGACTTTGTTACGTCGCTATAGTACCGACATATAGCGACGTTCAGCGACGTCTTACGTATCGACGTTTAGTGACGATCAGCGACGGTATTCACACAGTTAGCGATGTTGTGATACTTACTTAGCGACGTTACCTTCGTCGCTGAACGTCGCTGAGAGTCGCTGAACGTCGCTAATATTGAAAAAAAATAAAAAAATACAGCATTTGCAGCATCTCCTGCAGCATTTGCAGCATTTGCAGCATCCCCTACACCATTTGTTACAATAACGACGGTGTGTATCACGAACACAGTATCAAATAACACAGATACACACAATCACGAACACGTTTGAAACACAATCTCATCAATCAACACAGATATATGAAAATTTGTAACAACAATGTCAAACATAATGGTCCACAACTTAATTGCCAAGTATGGGAACGAATGGCTCAGAACACAATCCAAAATTCATTCTAGCATACATTAGTGTGAATCATCTATGTTCTGTACATATGGTGTAGTATATGTTCTTATCGTAACTAGTATCTGAAGAATGTAACAGAATCAAGATGAACTCACATAATGTAATACTAAGACATCATCTACTACTATATAAGATATAGTGATAGGTTGTCGTATCATCATTGCCGAGGGATGAGGGTCGGAGGACAAATATCGCTCGAGTGAGCCAAAGGCATGCAGCCACTTCCCTCCCTCTCTCACGCTATCAACGTCACAACTTTTCTACCTCAAGTTCCGATCAAGCATCTTCCTTCTCCTCTCCTCCACCATGGCTCTGGACCCATCTGCTCCTCCCTACTCCCCTTCTTCTTATTTGACTCTCTCAGCCACATATGATATCCACCTCAAGTGTAGAGTCGGAGGAGAAGAAGTGGGCAGGAAGAGGAGGGGAAAGCAGTACAGCCGACGGCATGACCCGGAGGAAGTACAGAGGTTTTCTTCAACATCCGTAGGAGAACTATAAGGATATATCTTTTCACAACATATCACCTTGTCAAAGACCCTTAATGTGACAACCATGTTACTGCGGTGTCGGAAGACTAACATGTCATAATTTTCTAAGCCGTGTATTTTGACATAATCCTCCAAACTCTTTCCTGCTATGTAGTAATGCAAGATTACTACATAGAAGAAAAGAGTTGGAAGGATTATGTCAAAATACACGGCTTAAAAAATTATGACATGTTAGTCTTCCGACACCGCGGTAACATGATATTCACATTAAGGGTCTTTGACAAGGTGACATATTGTGAAAAGATATATCCTTATAGTTCTCCTACGGATTTGAAGAAAACATCTGTACTTCCTTCGGGTCATGTCGCCGGCTGTGATGCTTCCCCCTCCTCTTTCTGCCAACTTCTTCTTCCCCGACTCTACACTTGAGGTGGATATCATATGTGGCTGAGAGAGTCAAATAAGAAGAAGGGAAGTAGGGAGGAGCAGATGGGTCCAGAGCCATGGTGGAGGAGAGGAGAAGGAAGATGCTTGATCAGCATTGTCTTTCGGATCGTCCTCATCAAGGCATAACGGGCTGCTCAGCGTGCCCAGCTTCTTCAACTTCTCGCTGGCTGCAGAGTCGAAATGGGAACGGGTCCTCTTTGCCGGCCCGGAGCTCTGACTCGCACTCGTCGCCTCGCTACCGGTTTTTTTCTTCCTCTGACGCGGGTCATAAGAAAAGAAATTTCGTACCTCTTCTTCACATAAACATCATTGCCGCCTTGTACTCGAGCCTCCTCGTCTGTGATGCTATCCAACTTCTCGGTGCCTACATTGTCACTCGAATCTCCCCTTCGACTCGTATCGTCCTCTTTTTCGCCTGTCTTTTCGCTCCCTGTCTTGCAATTATCTGCTATCACCGCCGACTCATTCGACTCCTTCTCCGAGTCTTCCTCCTCCTCTTCCTCCTCGGAGTCATCGGAGAAGGAGTCGAATGAGTCTGCGGTGATAGCAGATGATTGCAAGACAGGGAGCAAAAAGATAGGCGAAGAAGAGGACGATACGAGTCGAAGGGGAGATTCGAGTGACAATGTAGGTACCGAGAAGTTGGATAGCGTCACAGACGAGGAGGCTCGAGTACAAGGCGGTAATGATGTTTATGTGAAGAAGAGGTACAAAATTTCTTTTCTTATGACCCGCATCATAGGAGGAGAGAAAACCGGTAGTGAGGCGACAAGTGCGAGTAAGAGCTCCGAGCCGGCAAAGAGGACCCGTTCCCATTTCGACTCTGCAGCCAGCGAGAAGTTAAAAAAGCTGGGCACGTTGAGCAGCCCGTTATGCCTTGATGAGGACGATCCGGAAGACAATGCTGATTTAGTTTTGCCTTCCTTGGATGGTATTGATTCTGTAGATCCGTGTATAAAAGAGGAAGAGATTGGGAGTAGAGTGGACCCGGAGGGAAATAAGAGATTGGAAGCTGGGTCAATATCCAAGAAGCGAAAGAGAGTCGAGGATTCTAATTTTGATGGCATAGAGGAAGAGGTTCGCGACATAACGAGAGGGACAGGGAAGGGGGCAGATGAAGTGAGGTCGACGACGTCGAAGAGAAAGGCAGTACGGTCGTTAAAGGAAGGCAAAATGTTCAACATCCTCAAGAATACCTTCTAGAACGACAAAGGATACTCTGACAAAGGAGACCACCATGCTGTCAGGAACATCATCTACTACTATATAAGATATAGTGATAGGTTGTCGTATCATCATTGCCGAGGGATGAGGGTCGGAGGACAGTCAACTTTATCTACGGCTACATAGTTTCTGCCTCGCCAGTCGAATGGCTGCAGGGACTATGTCCTGATCACCATGTCGTACCGTAGATTAATACAAATGGGGCTGGAGCCAAAATACAGAAACCAAAATACAAAATATAGAATCAAATCCCTGAGTTCGCCAAAAATACAAAACATATTTCTAATTCATATGTATTTTAAGTGTGAGAACGGATGGCTCAGAACACAACCCAACCGGAGAGGATACTCTGAGAGATCCATCTGAGTAGGACGTATACTCTGAGAGATCACCTTTACAAGAATGATATCAGTAGTGGGATTGAGTGTGTACGTCCTACTCAGATGAGTCTCTCACCGTTACTATTTTTTTCTTACAGCATGGTGGATATGCTCCGTCAACAGATTCTTGCTCCGAGCCAAAACTTTGCCCCGGAGCTCAAGTGGACATCCTTCGTGTAGAGCTCGAGTGAGAGGTTCCTGACAGCATGGTGGTCTCCTTTGTTAAAGTATCCGTGCTCATCCCACAACCAATATGTGATGAGCACGGATACTTTGACAAAGGAGACCACCATGCTGTCAGGAACCTCTCACTCGAGCTCTACACGAAGGATGTCCACTTGAGCTCCGGGGCAAAGTTTTGGCTCGGAGCAAGAATCTGTTGACGGAGCACATCCACCATGCTGTCAGAAAAAAATAGTAACGGTGAGAGACCCATCTGAGTAGGACGTATACTATAATAATATCTCCTCCAACGCTCAATCCCACTACTGATATCATACTTGTAAAGGTGATCTCTCAGAGTATACGTCCTACTCAGATGGATCTCTCAGAGTATCCTCTCTGGTTGGTTGTCGTATCATCATTGCCGAGGGATGAGGATCGTAGGACAGTCAACTTCATCTACGGATACATAGTTTTTGCCTCGCCAGTCGAATGGCTACAGGGACTATGTCCTGATCACCATGTCGTAGTCCAATACAATCCAGAGATTGACACAGTACTAATTCATATATGTAGTCCAATACAAATAGTCTAATACAAAAACAACCCAATACAAATAGTCCAATACAAATAAGTACTAATAGCTAATGAGAACCACGCAGCTCACGCAAACGCTCAGTGATACGATCACGCAACCACCTCAAAAAAGTGGGATCTTTGGCGTGAGGAGAGATGTAGTCCCTTACAAGTGCTGCATGAATAGAACTCCCGGTCTCACTAGCTACCGGTGCTGGATGAATAGAACTCCCGGTCTCACTAGCAACCGGTGCCACTTCCTCCTTAACTGTAGGAGGAGCCACCTCAGCATTCACTGTTTCCCTCAAACGACGTGCAGCTCCTCGGGTCATGGGTGCCATCTGGTAAGATCGATATTCACAAATAATATAATTGTAACATAAGCAAGCTAACTAAAGGAACCATCATGTAATTTGAGTACATTTTTGAAAGCAGATAAAGTACAAAAAATTTAATTTTTTGCCAAGTATGAGAACGGATGGCTCAGAACACAACCCAAGATTCATTCTAGCATACATTAGTGTGAATCATCTATGTTCTGTACATATGGTGTAATATATGTTCTTATCGTATCTAGTATCTGAAGAATGTAACAGAATCAAGATGAACTCACATAATGTAATACTAAGACATCATCTACTACTATATAAGATATAGTGATAGGTTGTCGTATCATCATTGTCGAGGGATGAGGGTCGGAGGACAGTCAACTTTATCTACGGCTACATAGTTTCTGCCTCGCCAGTCGAATGGCTGCAGGGACTATGTCCTGATCACGATGTCGTACCGTAGATTAATGCAAAGTCCTTATAGCAAATGTCGTACATAGATTTCTACCTCGCCAGTCGAATGGAAGTAGGGACAGTGTCTGACTTGGTGTATCTCACCATTTTTCCAAAATGCCTGACATTCTACCTCGTCAGTCGAATGGCTGTAGGTGTATTTCTACCTAGGTATCCAGTCTCTCATACAGGACCTACCTATCTGCCTTTAACATTAAATTATACAAATCAAACTAGTCTTAAATACTGGTACTGCCTGAACATGACAGTCCCTAATTTGTACTGGATTTATCCTACCTCTGAGTTTCACACATATTAAAAAGGAAGGCATTTACTGTTAACAAGATAACCTGTCATGAATTGAACAGCAGGCAGACTTACATTTAGGATTTAAAATATGGTATTCAGGTCAACTTAATTCAGTCAAAGGGTACTGAACAGAAAGTCTAATTAAGACTTTCAACTAAGCAGGCAGCCTGGACTGCTGTTCAGAACTTGGCAGGCAAAATTTCATACCATCTGATGAAAAACCTATACACACCCTTGTCCAAACCATTTGTTTCCTTAGGTAAAACATTCCAGGTTACTCAAGTAACCTGTCGTGCAACATTTGGTGTCAACAGCATTCCTTGTTAATTGTAACATGCATACTATCATATCCCAACTCTGCTAAAACCTGACCAACATACCCTACACTAATCATTCCATATTTCAGTAATGTCAGTGAGCTAAATCATACTCAACTGTCGAGAATACTTAGGAGAAAACTCATTCACAGGATTAGTATCCATCCTTCGTGACATAGCTGAAATTTTATAGGGCTCGATAATAATTAGTAGTCAATTTATTCATCATTTCAAAACCCTAAAAATGCCCAAAAAACTCATAATATCAGTAAATAGGGCTCGAACCCTAAATTAGAATTAGAATCCAAGCAAAATATCAAATTGACAGTTGATATGCCCAAAAAACTTCCAGTATCAGTATATAGGTGTCACACTGTGAGTCTCGTGTCCACACAGTGGGACACGACGTGTCCAAACCAACAAAATAGGTGTCACACGAACTAGAAGCGAGTCCACGCTCTCGTGTCCCCCGCAGCGAGTCTACTGTGAGTCTTGTGTCCCCCGCAGCGAGTCCACGCTCTTGTGGACATGAACTAGAAGCGAGAGAGAGAGAGCTAGAAGACGAGAAGAAACTGGAAAGCGGGGACAGAGGAGAGTTACCTGAGGAGGAGCTACGTGAGGAAGGAGGAGGAGGAGGAGAAGGAGGAGGCCGGAGGAGGGAGATCGCCGGAGGAGCGTCGCGGAGGAGGAGGCCGGAGGAGGAAAATTGCTGGAGGAGCGTCGCGGAGGAGGAGCGCGCAAAAAATTGGAGGAAAATTTGTGAATGATCGAAAAGGAAATCCTCGCCGCCTATGTGAAACATTTAGCGACGTCCTTCTCGACCGTCGCTAAACGTCACTGATATTTAATAAACGGCGACGCTGCTTAAAATGCGTCGCTATACGTCGCTATACGTCGCTATATCAGCGACGTGTACCGACAAACTTGCGACGCAGATTCCCATTTAACAAATTGTAGCCGCTAGACGTCGCTATTAGTCGTTGTTGGCGACAAACAGCGACGTCTTTGATAAACGTCGCTAAACTCCCAAAAATTAGCGACGTTCTTTCTTAGAGTCGCTAAATACGTCGCTGATATGAATTATTTTGGTAGTGAGCTTCTTCTTTCTTCTTTCTTCTTTCTTCTCCTTCATCTGAGTTGTAACTCAGTTCTGTCCGTCTGCAACTACGATTGCAAGAAAGAACGTGAGATTTATTTTCTGAACTCAGTTCTGTCCGTCCGCAACTGCGATTGCGAGGAAGAACATGAGATTTCCTTTCTGATTATTGTTGCTTTTGTAATCAGATTTATATTATAGTGTTACTCTTAGATCTCGAGAATAATTAGAAGGTGAACGTTTGTTGAACCTCTGATCTCGACATCGAGTCTACCATCTTTGATCAAGTCCCGGGACTAACAATCTCAAAGCAAGATTCTTGTAGATGGAGAACCCTCGTGCTTCTCTCATCGATATCAGCTTTAACAAGTTGGAGAAATTCGATGGAGAACATTTTCAAATCTGGAAGAGAAAGGTCACTCTTAATCTTCAACTCGTAGACGTAGACCATGTGTTGATTGAGGATGAACCAATGATTCCAGAAGGAGGAACTGCCGATGCTATTGCTGCTGCACTCGTCAAGCAGAGCAAATGGAAGAGAAAAAACAGCATATGTAAACTGCTGATTCTCAATTCTATGGAAAACTCTCTGGCAGAGTCATATTCTAAGAAGATGAAGGCCAAAGAGATCTGGGATTCTTTGGGGAAGCTATATGAAGATGACAAGAACATATCCAAAATCTTCATCGTCGAGAAGTACCACAAGTGGCTCTTCGAAGACGAGATGGCGATGCTACCTCAAGTGAAGGAATTCCTGAAGTTGCGCCAGAAGTTAGATGACGAGAAGATGCCCCTCGTCGACAAGTTTGTCGTTGGAGGGATAGTCTCGAAACTTTCTGCTGGTTGGAGCAACTTCTATGCTAGAATGCATCGGAAGAAGCTGGACATTAGCTTGGAAGATCTTCTACAAGAGATCAACGTTGAGGATGAAATACGATCTCAACAGAAGATGGACTTTCTGTCCAAACAACTGGTTAAGGCAAACTTGGTGCAGACAAGAGAGTTCAAGGGAAAGCATGTGGCTTCTCATCACAAGAAGAAGGACTCCACTAATCTAAAAGTAAACGGTCCTTCGTTCAAACAACAGAAGTCCAAGTCCCACGTGACTTGCTTCAACTGTGACAAGAATGGCCACTACATGAGTGAATACAAATCCAAATCCAAACCAAAATAGCAGGTATAGAAAAACTTGGTTATTTTGATTACTTAACTTGGTTGCTATTGTTGCACAGGTTGAGTTATCTAGCGTGGTAGCTAACTAGTGGTCTGACACTAGTGCATCTGACCACGTGTGCTCTCAAAGGAGCTAGCTGTTCACCAAGGACGAGTCATGTTATGACAAAGGTCTCGATGGCGAACATATATCTAGCAGAAGTTCTGAAGATCGAGACAGTGGTTATTAACCACCGACAAGGACACTGGAATACGTGTTACACGTACCAGAGATTTTTTGGCGATCTGATCTCAGAAAGTCTGTTATCTGATACAGACTTGAAAGATGGACATTCGTACTAGCCAGATGGTAATTTCTTGGCGAGGAACATGCTTCAAAAAGATGTTCGATGCTGAAAGAATGTTCGAACTTCTGCTGATGGCGATGAAGTTACTTCATTGAGTGGACTGAGAGTTGTTCTATGACAGAAGCAGACTCAAGCTGTCCTATCGGGACCTTATCTTCAGAATGTGGGGGTAAGAAGGTGGAGGAGTTTAAGGTCTGTGCAGATACAAGACTGTTGGGAAGCTGCTCAGACGATTGAACTAAAGTACTGATCATCTGGAGTTAGTACACTCAGATATCTGTGACTTTTATCAATTCTCCACAGAGGGCGGTTCGAAGTGTTTCTCGAAGTGCACGTTCGCATGACTTCTCAACAGAAGGATGCAACATTCGAGTAGTTTAGAGACTTCAGGGCTGAAGCTGAACGTTAAACCGATCTACAACTACTCATGTAATGCTCCAGTACCAGAATACTGAGACGGACTAGGCCAGCTACACCGTATGAGGTATATAAACGTCATACGGCAATCGTGGCTGTCAAAAGACAAGTGGGTGCATGCTACAATCAGGTATGCTATGGTCCCATAGAGCATCTATGTCTCAATCAATCAAAACAAGAAGCAGTAAATAATGATTATATAAGACAAAGCAGTAAGGCGTCCCCGACGCTTCATCAAAATGATTCATGAGTCTAGCTATACAAAATGATGAGCTAGTTCCGAGAGTCAATAGTACATAACTATAGTCAGCTGCAGTCTGATTTAATTACAATTATGCAAAGAAAACTTGTGTACAGAACTGCCGGCTAAACAAGTGCCGGTGGCTAAACGCCAAGTACAAAATAGAAGATATCAGAGCAGTGAAGAAGAAACCCACTCATGGTCCCTGGCGCCCATACTCCTGGTGTGCACCCTTGTTCGGGTGGAAGGCTGGATCCTCTGGGGCTGCTACGAGATTTGGCCAAACAAAACCAGCGGGGTCAGGCCCCGAATAGCAAGTACCACAAGGGAGCACAAAAGAGTGAGATAAATCCAATGAGTTAAATAAGACCTGATTCACGAGTTATAGGCTTATACCATATCATCGAGACAATACGACACCCTTACAACCAAACAAGGACAAACGGTACCAATATCATACCGAGATAAGATATATCCTATAACCATGGGCAGGTGAAGGGCTTCTGGTCGCGACTTCGGTCCATAGCCTATCGCAGCACAATAGCCCAACCCAACAACCAAACAAGGACATGGGTTGGACCACGCACCACGATAGTCCATGTTCCTCAGTTGCTAACAGAAGAAAACATACCACAAAACAAGTCAGCTTACAAGCGGCCAATCAATCCTACGGCTTTCTATAATTTGTCTGGATTATCTCAGTAATATAAATTATAGGAATCCTCAAATTGTGTCAACCCAGCAGGGCTAGCCAAACCATATAATATACATATACACATAGAACTTTGATTATGCACCGGTCCCCCGTAAGGCCACCGTGCTAAAACATATAACACATAGCACGTAGGAGTCGGATATAGTCATCCACTATAGGCGGATAAAACTGTATCCGTGGCGGCCAACCCGACACGTCAGGACAGGACCTGGGGTGGCCAGTATGGCACGATCTCGGGATTCTTCCCATCCAATGCATCTACCAATTTTAGTTTCTTAGATTAACCCTATCTTGATATGGAATTACATATCGTGCTCACATGGTCATCCTTCTATATATCGTATCATAGTACGCGTATCCTAAGTATGAATCCACATCGGCCCGATCTAGATCCATGCTTAGTGTAATGCTTCAAACAACAATCAACATACCACGACACTATTACTGACCAATTACCATGACTATACTGGAAGGTACACATGTATTGACATATAACACGAACGATCACTTGGCATGTAGAGTCATACCTCAGTGCACTCATTAAATGGCACCGCAGTGCATACTAATATTGTATCTCAATAGACACTTAGAACATGTACCAGCACGTATACAGGTAATCAGGTCAGGAACATGATCAAGTCAGGAAGTCACTCGGACTCCTTGTGACATAAAAGTCACATATAAATTCAGGTTAAAGTGAGACATGAGGTCCCTTGAAGCCAACACAAAGATCTACAACTTTCATGTTGGGAGTTGGAAGAAATTCTTGGCCACAAATCAGTCAAATAGGACATAAAACAGCCAAAATAGGCACTATGTGGCACTATTCAAGCCATGCAGCACTATTCAAGCCATGCAGCACTATTCATCCTGCGGTACTATTCATCTCATACGGCACTATTCATCTCATACGGCTGTGGTACTATTTATCTCATGCGGCTGCAGAACTATTTATTCCATGCGGCTGCGATACTATTTATTCCTGCGGTAGCGGTACTATTCATCTCATACGGCTACGGCACTATTCATTCCTGCGGCTGCGGTACTATTTATCTCATGCGGCTGCGGTACTATTTATCTCATGCGGCTGCGACACTATTCATTCCTGCGGCTGCGGTACTATTTATCTCATGCGGCTGCGGTACTATTCATCTCATGCGGCTGTGGCACTATTCATTCCTGCGGCTGTGGCACTATTCATCTCATGCGGCTGGGGTACTATTCATTCCTGCGGCTGCGGCACTATTCATCCGGCACTATTCATTCCTGCGGCTGCGGTACTATTCATTCCTGCGGCTGCGACACTATTCATCTCATGCGGCTGCGGTACTATTCATTCCTGCGGCTGCGGCACTATTCATGCGGCACTATTCATCGTCCCTACCAAAACCAGGGCAGATAACATAGAAAATATTCAAATATTATTTTGGCCATAACTTCCTCAAAATAAGTCGAAATCTAACTTTTCAAAGGTCAAAATTGGGTAGAATTAAATTTCCTACAACATAGGACCATTAGTTTTCGAAAACAACCAAGTTTGGTAGATCGAAACCATGGAAATCCATAAAATCCTAGTTATAGAAACTTAGATCTACACCAAACTAGCCATTAAAATAAAAAACTCCAAGAACTAAACTTGTAGAGGATGATGAGAAGAATAATATAGACAAATAATATCTAAAAAAAATTAAGAAATGAAAAATACAAGAATCTCTCCATTTGGTGCAAGATGTAATTGCCTAAATGTTGTTTGAGCAAAATAAATGAAAGAGTGAATGAGGAGAGAGTGTGGAAGAGAATATATATAGGGGTTGGGTTGAGTCAAAGAAACCCTAAGCTTAAGCATGCTCTTAACCATGTGACTAATGACGTGTTAATTGCTATATGATACAACTAATTAAATTAATTAAATAAAATAATAACCACAACACGGTTCAAAAATCCTATCATCGAAACAGTGAACCACGCCTACAACCAGACAAGGACAAGAGGTGGCACACTAATCCGCGACGAGATACTGTTCCATGCCATGGCCAGTTACAAATACAGGATATATGCAATAAAGATACAGGTGCCAGATACCATATACATGAAAAATCAAAAATTTACGTATTCCGAGAATGGGGAGTAACATCTCTACCCTCCTTAGAAAAATTCCGTCCTCGAAATTTCGATAAGGCTAGTTGAGCGCGCTCTTAGATCACGAAATACACTCATGACATATATCTAGCACAATTATCAAACAACACATGGCACATAAACAGATTACGAAATAAAGAACTATTAAGTAAAAGCGCAAACAATAATCATACCCTAGAAGGAAAGTGATCGAAGACATACGAATAAAATATGCCTCCCAAGTCAGTTGGGTAGGAATTCGTCCTCGAGGTCCTACACTGACTCCCAAAGTGGACAAAGGTCAACGCTTGAGATAAGTCGGTACCAATGACTAAATCAAGAATGAGACTCTGTCCAGGACGTACTCTCGTAATCAAGACACATGATGAATATCACGTATCACATGATATGAGAGCAGATGAGTGAGACGAGAAAGTCGCCTTCACTCTTCGAATATAAAACTCAAGGAATTATAATAAATAATACTCAAAACTTACCCACAATCTGACCGCCTTCAGCCAACCTCTACTTTAATACTCCAAATTCTATTTGCCTCTGCCCCTGCTGGACTCCCTGCTGCTGCCTTCCCTGGCCTTGCTGTTGCGGCCTCTGCAGTCCTGCCTGATGTTGCGCTTGTCGGTACATCTGAGCTTGTGTTAGTAATAGACGCTGGGCTAGTGGCCTTACTGCTAGTGCTGGCCCTTGATACGGTGCTACCTCTGAGCTGGCAACGCCGAAAATCGTTGAGCTGGCCCTCCTGGCCTCTGCATTATAGGATAATTGGCAATCCTATGATCTGGACTGCCACACCTCAAGCATAATCCATTAGCTGAATGACACACATCCCTAGTGTGTCCTCCCTTACCACAATAAGTGCAACCTACTGGTGCTTCCTGACGCTGCTGCTGGTTCCTCTGTTGCTGCTGTCGAACTGGTACAGTCACAATTATCGTGACTGGTGCTGCATCATGAATACGGATGCCAGGTGCTGGTGCTGACGTCCGAGGTACTGCTCCTCCCCCAGCACTCTGCATATGAGACCTCTTCTGGCCTCCAGTCCTTGCTGATAACCTTTGAATAGTAAGCTCGTACCTCCGAGCCGCCGTCAATACTGCATCGAATGTCTGGTAGTCGTGCCCCTCGACCAGCTGCAAAATCTCTAGGTAAAGTCCCTGCTAGAACCTCATTGCTCTCTCTGGCTCTGTCGCCACCATCATCCGAGCAAACCTACTTAACCTGCAGAACTCAGCTGCATAACCATCCACCGTCTTACCAGCCTGCTTGAGACTGATAAACCTCTGCTGTAGCTTATACCGTGCTACCACGCCAAAGTACTTGGCCTTGAAGCTGCTACTGAAGCTATTCCAAGGAACAGGACGCCTCATTCCAACCTCTTCGGATGCCCACCAGTCGCGGGCGAGATCCTGAAGTAACAATCTGACTTGGTCAACCTTCTCCCTTGCTGGAACCTTTGCTGCTGTCAATATGGCCTCTGTATCCTGAAGCCAAGCATCCGCCGTGATGGCATCCTCCGTGCCATCGAAGTATTTTGGATTAAGTCGACAAAACCTTTTCAACGCTCCCGAGTCATTCCTGACGCTCCTCTCAAGGGCTAATTGCAACCCCTGATTCTGTAGCACATCCTGTTCTTGCTGTCGGATTTGTTGTTGCTGTTGGGCAGCCATCTGGCGTTGCTGGGTCTCCAATAACCCTCTAATAATCTACAATAGTGCCGGCACATCTAGTGCTACTGGTACTACCGGCATCACTAGAGGTACGGGATCCTCTGGCCTCTGTAGCTCAACTGGCTCATGCTCGGTAACGTTCTTGATGGGAATCTGTCCAGGTAGAGGGGCTACTCCTTGCTGATCTCCAATTGGTCCCTGATCTACTGGATTCTCTCCCATGTCGGCTCCTCCAATAGCCGAGAATGATGTGACCCTAAAGGAAAGGATAAAAGGTATCAAAAGACAGGACGAGAAAGAATCGAGGATGATAATCAAGTTAGCAATCAAGGTGGAAGAAAGAGAAAATGAATCAGGAGATCAAGGGGAACATGTTTTGATTGAGACTCCTATAATCACAACACCCCACAAGTCTGAAAAACAGACCTGCATGGGCCACCACTAAAACCTTGTCACGCTCCAGTACCGGAATACTGAGACGGACTAGGCCAGCTACACCGTATGAGGTATATAAACGTCATACAGCGATCGTGGCTATCAAGAGAAAAGGGGGTACATGCTACAATCAGGTCTCCTATGGTCCCACTGAGCATCTATGTCTCAATCAATCAAAACAAGAAGCAGTAAATAATGATCATATAAGACAAAGCAGTAAGGCGTCCCCGATGCTTCATCAAAATGATTCATGAGTCTAGCTATACAAAATGATGAGCTAGTTCTGAGAGTCAATAGTACATAACTATAGTCAGCTGCAGTCTGATTTAATTACAATTATGCAAAAGAAACTAGTGTCCAGAACTGCCGACTAAACAAGTGCCGGTGGCTAAACGCCAAGTACAAAATAGAAGATATCAGAGCAGTGAAGAAGAAACCCACTCATGGTCCCTGGCGCCCATACTCCTGGTGTGCACCATTGTTCGGGTGGAAGGCTGGATCCTCTGGGGCTGCTACGAGATCTGGCCAAACAAAACTAGCGGGGTCAGGCCCCGAATAGCAAGTACCACAAGGAAGCACAAAAGAGTAAGATAAATCCAATAAGTTAAATAAGACCTGATTGACGAGTTATAGGTTTATACCATATCATCGAGACAATACGACACCCTTATAACCAAACAAGGACAAACGGTGCCAATATCGTGCCGAGATAAGATATATCCTATAACCATGGACAGGTGAAGGGCTTCTGGTCGCGACTTCAGTCCATAGCCTATCGCAGCACAATAGCCCAACCCAATAACCAAACAAGGACATGGGTTGGACCACGCACCACGATAGTCCATGTTCCTCAGTTGCTAACAGAAGAAAATATATCACAAAACAAGTCAGCTTACAAGCGGCCAATCAATCCTACGGCTTTCTATGATTTGTCTGGATTATCTCAGTAATGCAAATTATAGGAATCTTCAGATCGTGTCAACCCAGCAGGGCTAGCCAAACCATATAATATATATATACACATAGAACTTTGATTATGCACTGGTCCCTCGTAAGGCCACCGTGCTAAAACATATAACACATAGCATGTAGGAGTCGGATATAGTCATCCACTATAGGCGGATAAAACTGCATCCGTGGCGGCCAATCCGACACGTCAGGACAGGACCTGGGGTGGCCAGTATGGCACGATCTCGGGATTCTTCCCATCCAATGTATCTACCAATTTGAGTTTCTTAGATTAACCCTATCTTGATATGGAATTATATGTTGTGGTCACATGGTCATCCTCCTATATGTCGTACCATAGTACGCATACCCTAAGTATGAATCCACATCGGCCCGATCTAGATCTATGCTTAGTGTAATGCTTCAAACAACAATCAACATACCACGATACTATTACTGACCAATTACCATGACTATACTGGAAGGTACACATGTATTGACATATAACACGAACGATCACTTGACATGTAGAGTCACACCTCAGTGCACTCATTAAATGGCACCGTTGTACATACTAATATTGTATCTCAATACACACTTAGAACATGTACCAGCACGTATACAGGTAATCAGGTCAGGAATATGATCAAGTCAGGAAGTCACTCGGACTTTTCGTGACATAAAAGTCACATATGAATTCTGGTTAAAGTGAGACATGAGGTACCTTGAAGCCAATACAAAGATCTACAACTTTCATATTGGGAGTTGGAAGAAATTCTTGGCCACAAATCAGTCAAATAGGGCATAAAACAGCCAAAAACAGCCAAAATAGGCACTATTCAAGCCATACGGCACTATTCATCCTGCGGTACTATTTATCTCATACGGCACTATTTATCTCATGCGGCTATGGTACTATTCATCTTATGCTGCTGTGCCACTATTCATTCGTGAGATAGCGGCACTATTCATCTCATGCGGCTGCGACACTATTCATTCATGCGGCTGCGGTACTATTCATCTCATGCGGCTGCGGCACTATTCATTCCTGCGGCTGCGGCACTATTCATCTCATGCGGTTGCGGTACTATTCATTCCTGCGGCTGTGGCACTATTCATTCCTGCGGCTGCGGTACTATTCATGCGGCACTATTCATTCCTACGGCTGCGGCACTATTCATCTCATGCTGCTGTGGCACTATTTATTCCTATGGCTGCGGCACTATTCATGCGGCACTATTCATCGTCCCTGCCAAAACCAGGGCAGATGACATAGAAAATGTCCAAATATTATTTTGGCCATAACTTCCTCAAAACAAGTCGAAATCTAACTTTTCAAAGGTCAAAATTGGGTAGAATTGAATTTCATACAACATAGGACGATTAGTTTTCGAAAAAAAACCAAGTTTGATTGATCAAAACCATAGAAATCCATAAAACCATAGTTATAGAAACTTAGATCTACACCAAACTAGCCATTAAAATCAAAAACTCCAAGAACTAAACTTGTAGAGGATGATGAGAAGAACAATATAGACAAATAATATCTAAGAAAAATCAAGAAATGAAAAATGCAAGAATCTCTCCATTTGGTGCAAGATGTACTTGCCTAAATGTTGTTTGAGCAAAATAAATGAAAGAGTGAATGAGGAGAGAGAGTGTGGAAGAGAATATATATAGGGGTTGGGTTGACTCAAAGAAACCCTAAGCTTAAGCATGCTCTTAACCATGTGACTAACGACATGTTAATTGCTACATGATACAACTAATTAAATTAATTAAATAAAATCATAACCACAATACGGTTCAAAAATCCTATCATCAAAACAGTGAACCACGCCTACAACCAGACAAGGACAAGGGGTGGCACACTAATCTGCGACGAGATACTGTTCCATGCCATGGCCAGTTACAAATACATGATATATGCAATAAAGATACAGGTGCCAGATATCATATACATGAAAAATCAAAAATTTACGTATTCTGGAAATGGGGAGTGACAACTCAGAAGTGATCGAGATGTAGAGTATAGGTCTCATAAATTCGTATCGTTCTGCAAAGAATATGGAATCATCAATGAGATTACTGCTCCGTATTCTCCTCAATCTAATGGGGTAGCGGAGAGGAAGAACAGAACGTTGACAGAAATGATGAACTCAATGCTGCAAACTACGGGTCTTCCTAAATGCTAATGGAAAGAAGCTGCATTGACGACCACTTTTATTGTAAATAGAGTGCCGTATGCAACTTCGAACGTAACTCCTCATGAACTCTGGTTCAAAGTCAGACCTAACTTGAATGTCATTCGAGTGTGGGGGTCTCTGGCTTATGTGAAGCTCCCAGATCAGAAGATTCAGAAGCTGGGGATTAGGACTACGAAGACGATTTTCTTGGGGTATGCCTAGAAGAGTGATGCTCGAAGATTTTTTGATATTGAGTTAAATTATATCATCGAATCCTGTGAAGACAATTTGTAAGGCACAAGAATGTTGTTCTTACGGATAAATCGAAGAACAATAAGGGTGCGCAAGAAACTGAAGTTTTCAATAAAGAAGTAGTCCAAGAAGATATTGTTGTTGAAACAACTGTTGAACCAGAACTCGCTGAGCCGTCGTCGAAGCGAGCGAGGAGGCCGAAGAACTTCGGAGATGACTTCATCACCTATCATGTGGAAGCAGATCCGCTTACCTATGATGAGGCGATGAAGACCAGAGATGATGTTTTCTGGAAGGAGGCGATTGATAATGAAATTGATTCCATCACCTCAAATAACACTTGGGTGTTGGTTGATCTTCCTGAAGGAGCGAAACCCATCGGATGCAAATGGATCTTCAAGAAGAAGATGAAAGCAGATGGAACTATTGACAAGTTCAAGGCCAGGTTAGTGGCCAAAGGGTTTTCTCAAAAGCAGGGGATCGACTACTTTGACACGTATGCTCCAGTAGCCCGGATGACCACTATTAGAATGTTGATTGCTCTCGCAGCGATACATAAGATGGTGATACATCAGATGGATGTGAAAACGGTATTCCTGAATGGCGAGCTGACCGAAGAGATCTATATGCAACAACCAGAAGGGTTTGTCGTCAAAGGTCTTGAAGATAAATTCTATAAGTTGGTAAAATCTCTATACGGTTTAAAGCAAGCTCCCAAAATGTGGCATGAGAAGTTTGACAAAGTCATAAGGTCAAATGTCTACAGGGTCAGTAAAACAGACAAGTACGTCTATACAAAGTTTGCTGACGGAAGATGAGTCATCGTTTGTCTATACATGGATGACATGCTAATCCTAGGTACGGATATAAGCTGTGTCACAGAGACAAAGAAGTTCCTCTCGACAAAATTCAGTATGAAGGACTTGGGGGATGCTGATGTTATCTTGGGACTCAAGATCATCTGAACAGACATTGGACTAGCACTGTCACAGTCTCATTATATTGAGAAGATGATCACTCGTTACGGGTATCAGGATCTTCCAGGGATCGATACGCCGTACAAGTGTGATCTGAAACTGAAGCCTAATTCAAGGGAAAGCGTCAGGCACCTGGAGTATGCAAGCGTAATCAAAAGTTTGATGTATGCTACTACTGTCACAAGGCCTGACATAGTTTCGCTGTGAGAATGCTGAGTCATTTCAGGAGCAACCCAGGCATTGAGCACTGGAAAGCTGTAAAATGGGTTATAAGATATCTCAAGAAGACTCAGATATATGCACTGCACTACAACGGAGATCCGCCGATTATGGAAGGCTTCAGTGATGCCAGCTGGTGCTCAGAAGTGGAGAGCGAGAGGTCCACAGGTGGATACATTTTCACAATGGGTGGAGATGCTATATCGTGGAAATCGAAGAAGCAGACTATGCTCTCACGGTCATCTATAGAATCTGAGTTTTTTGCACTTGATACTACAGCAGATGAAGCAGAGTGGCTTCGGAAGCTCATATATGATCTTTCAGAGGTTGGGACACAGATACCGACAATTTTGATATACTTCGACAACCAGACGACTGCAGCGGTGGCATCGAATGATCTCTTCAACGGGAAGAAGAGAACTGTGCGGTTGAAGCACAGGGCAGTAAACGATGTCATCAAGAGAGGTGTCATTGCAGTGATTGATGTTCGGAGTCAGAAGAACCTGGCGGATCCGTTCACCAAGGGCCTCAAGCACCAGCTGGTCGATGACACAGCTTGTAAAATGGGCTTGAAGGCATTCTGATATTATGTTATTACAATCCTACCATAAAGTTTTATGCTATTAGTTCAAAGAGAAATCTACTAGGCATCTAGCTTTTGGTTCAAGGGAGGACTATTAACCAGAAGAATATCAGGAACGGTGGGTACTTGTCCGCTGTGACATGGAGAGGTTACGGACCTATAACCACTGTTATCTACTATTGTTTTCTGTAGAAAACGGATCCTGTGTAAAGGTTGGCTTAAATGCCTTAATGAGTTCTCAGGCAGAGTGAATGCCTGGAGTGCTTTACAGGAAGCACGGTATCGCAGCACTACAAGGAGTGTAACTCCATGCTACAGTGGGGTGACTCCACCATGAGGTTCCCAGGTAAGGGTAATGCCTCGGCTTTGCAAGCCAAGTCACAGCGGAGTAGCACCGCAAATAGGCAGGTAGCCTAATGCTGTATGATAATTGTAATAAAGAGAGGTAGACAGCACTATAAAGAGGACGACGTCCTCATGTTACAGTGGCATGACACCACAAAAAGGTACCAGGTAGGGTAAAGCCTCGGCTTTGTGAACCATGTCATAGCGGCGTAACACCGCACGGAAGCGCAAGGCTTCATACTGGGTAGTTTGGCACTACAAAGAGGCCTGTGACCTCATGCTACAGCAGCATGACACTACGATGAGGTACCCAGGTGGGGTAAAACCTTGACTTTAAGCCATGTCATAGCGGCGTAGCACCGCAAAGAAGCGCAATGCTTCATGCCATGACTCTTTATAAAGTACTCACCTATAGTGTATGGACAGAGATATCAGGCCGTCTCTTGAGGGCAAACTTGTAGACGTCCAAAAATTATACACTGAAACCAGGCTGGCACAAGACCTTCAATGTGCAGCCAGAAGCACAGTTGATGTCATTATGTGAGTAGGAAGAATTGCAGTTATGATACAGAATTCAAGGCTTCCTCCATTCTTGTATCATACTGTTATTTAACCTATGCGAAAAGATTCAAGTCGTAGCGATATCTTTCCTAATGCATGATGGGCAGTCACTGTGGGGAACGCTCAACCCATATATTAAGATATGTGGGGAATTGTTGGTGTTTTTACCTTTGGACTAGAAAAGATAGTCCCACATCGGCTATACCAAATGGTGAGTATCTCAATATAATGCATTTGCTTGTGTTGAGGTGTGCATATGAGGTGTAGTGGGGCACAAGTTTGTGCCATATGGGAGTATTTTCCTAGAAGGAAAAAAGGATTAAATCCAACAAGGATGCAAGTTGATTTTTGTTGTGATGACTCAGACTCGGACACGGATTCCAGGATGTCTCTAGCATGCACGGGAGTGTTCGGGGGGTAGGCGTGGACTGGCACACTTCTATGCTGATTGTGGGATGATCTAAAATATCAAACTCTATTTTTGAGTATTGGTATTTTAGTTCCACATCGGATAGGAGAAGAGGTAAAGTCTCAACTCCACTCTATAAATAGAGCCCCTTGGCCTCCTTTGAAAGATGCACCAAGAAGAGAGTTAAGGGAGTCTGTAAAGTCCAGGAAGCCCATTCAAGTCTTAAATATTGACTTACGAGCGTTCCAGAAGTTCTTCGTGAACTTGCTGGTTCCTGGGAGCAGATCGTGTTGGGGCGAATCTTGCTTTGAGCAACGGTGATCTTAATCACCCCAGCAAGAATCTTTCCTCTTCTTCTTTCTTCTTTATTCTCCTTCATCTGAGTTGTAACTCAGTTCTGTCCGTCTGCAACTGCGATTGCAAGGAAGAACATGAGATTTATTTTCTGAACTCAGTTCTGTCCGTCAGCAACTGCGATTGCGAGAAAGAACGTAAGATTTTCTTTCTGATTATTGTTGCTTTTGTAATCAGATTTATATTATAGTGTTCCTCTTGGATCTAGAGAATAATCAGAAGGTGAACGTTTGTTGAACCTCTGATCTCGAAATCGAGTCTACCATCTTTGATCAAGCCCCGGGACTAACAAATCTTTCCTTAGTTTGAATTATAATAAGTAGGTCATCTACATCTTTGATGAATGAAAAATCATAATTTATCGGTGCCTTCCTTTCTGTTGTGTCATCCTCATATTAATTTCACAAAACTGGATACAATTATGAGTAATGCTATTAGTCCCTCCAAATGTTCCTCTAAACCAAGGTTCACAGTATCGGTATCGAAATCGGTATCGGACTATTCCTATGAGTATTGGTATCGGCGATATCGGTAGTATCGACGGTTTCGGATCGGAGTATCGAATTTTTTGGTATAAAAAAAAATAATTATTAATAAATTATTTATATTTAAAAACATATATTTTATACATTTAGGCATAATTTAAGTATTTTCAGTGTTATTTCGTAGTACTTTTAAAATTAAATAACATTGTAATAACCCTTAGCGATTGGTTTACATATAATAGATTGATTTTCTTCTTTTACATGTTTTTACAATCTTATTATGCTTTAAACCCTTGATGATTTGTCTTTTTCGTTTAATTTTCTTTGCCGAATTGACCAAAAAAGAGACCCTCAATGTTGGTATCGTTAAGTATCGGGTATCCGTCGGTATCGGATCGGGACATGCCAAACCGTATCGGTATCGGCCGTATCGGATCGGTATCGGCCGATACTTTAAACCATGCTCTAAACTATTATTCCTTACATAACAGCTGACGTGACATCTAACATTACAGTTGGCATGGTAAATTTTAATCCAATTTTTTAATTTTAATTTTAATTTTAATTTTAATTTTAATTTTAATTTTAATTTTAATTTTAATTTTAACGTTATTTTAATTTAATTTTAATGCTATTTTTAATTTTAAAATTTATTATGTCAGTTGTCACATAAGAATGAATAATTTGAAAGAAAACTTAGGGGAGATTAATACTATTTTTCATAAGACTATTTGGAATGGCCTCAATTGACTCGTATGTACGTGTATGCGAAAAATGAAAAGTCTGACATCACATGACATGAGCTATAGAAAGCAATTATGCTATTTGGCTTCCAAAATATTTGGGTGATGTCATCTCTCATTATGTGGTATCTGACAAGGCAGCTGACATAACAGCTGACATGACAAATTTAAACCCCAAAATTAATTACCTAAATATTTTTAATCTTAATGTTAATATTAATGTTAATATTAATGGTAATATTAATATTAATAGGCTAAATTATAGTTTGATACCCTTAACTATCACTGTTTTTTAACTTGATACCCTCAAATTTGATAGGTACTAACTTGATACCCTTAAAAAAATTTGGACCAAATTGTCCCTTCTCTTCTCCCCCCAACCCCCACCGCCTCTCTCTCTCTCCGACTGTGGGTGGCAGCGGACGACATGCACGAGTAGGCGGCGGGCGCGGCGAGCGGGCACGTTGGACAGCGCACGAGCGGGTGCGGCGACGTGTGGGGCAGTGCGCGGTGGCGCTCAGGACAGCGGGCGGGGGTGCACGCGAGCGGGAGCGCGAGCTCGGGGCTAGGTAGGGTGGGTCGTCGGGGCCGGGGGTGGGTAGGGGGTGGTCGCGGAGGGGGGGATGGATACCGGGAGAGGAGAAGGGGTACGGGAAGTAGCAGTCGGGGGAGGGTAATTTAGGAATAAAAAAATTTGGGTATCAAGTTAGAAATATAAGTTGAGATAGGGTATTAAGTTAGTACCTATAAAAGTTGAGGGTATCAAGTTGAAAAAACAGTAATAGTTGAGGGTATGATGTTACAATTTTGCCATATTAATTTTAATTTTAATTTTAATTTTAATTTTAGTTCACTACTAGAATGAGTCATATTAGCGACGTCCAAAAACATCGCTAATAAGTAAAAATATGTCGCTAAATCAATTTAAAGACGTAATTAGCGACGGAATAAGCAGGTCGCCGAAAAGCTAGTCGCAGATCAAGAGTTCGTCGTCAATCGTCGCTGTTGCGATAAATAGTCTACGACGCTAAAATTTCGCAAACTTAGCGACGTTTGGCGACATCAATAGTACGTCGCCAATGTAGCGACGTATATAGCGACGTCTATTCGTCGCATGTGGTGACATAGCAAGATTTGCCATGTCAGCATGCTAGGCGACGTTTAGCGACGGCCCGTCGCAGTTAGCGACGCCCAGGTACATATTTGCGACGTACTTCTGCGTCGCAAATCCGTCGCCAAATGTCGCAATCCGTCGCTAACATGCTGGAAAATAAAAAAAAATAAAATACAGTTTTTAAATCCTGCACACTGCACTTTATATACAGTTTAAACAAAAATCCAGCACTTTATATACAGTTTAAACACTAATCCTGCACACTGCACTTTATATTCAAATCCTGTACACTGCACATTGTACACTGCACACTACACTTTATATTAAAATCCTGCACACCGTACTTTATATCATCACAAATATCATCACAGACATATCATAGGGCCAATACATACAACTCATAACAAACATCATCACAGACACATCTCACGTCACAAACATAAATATATTCAAATCCTGCATACTACACTTCACAGACACACATCATCACAAACATCCAATAGAGTCAAATAAAAATAGGAGATGATAAAAAGTCTTCCACCAAGTGTATAAACAAAAGTGTACCAATAAACAATTTGCCCATAGGGCCAATACATACAACTCATAAAAAAATCAATAAAATTACTAAGGACCCCTGCTGCACATCTGAGATAGCATGTACTCATATTGCTCCCGTGTGAGCTGCACCGTAGGGGCAGTAGGAGGCAGTGCAATGTCTGGAGTCGGCACCGTCGATGGATCGGGAGGACGTATCTGCTCCAGCTCTCGCAGTCGCTCAGCATGCACAGCAAGGGTACTCACCATCCTCTGAGTACTCTCCTCAATCGAAGTATGTACCTGAGTGAGTGAGGCAGACATGGTCCTCTGTGATCCCTCCAGCTTGACCTGTCTACGCTCTGTGTGCTACGTAGACTCGGTGAGCGTGTACAAGCTGGCAGCTGTAGCCTGCTACAGACTCATCCGCTCCTGTATACTGTGCTCGACCGCATCAAATTGTCCGGTAATCATCGAATCGTCGGATCATCGCTTTGCGGTATGGTGATCAAAAATCTGCTGCTGTAACTCGCGACGCAGCTCGTCGATCTGACGACCAATATACTTAGCTCTGATGACGCCTGCGAAGCTGAAGACTGCGCACTGACAGAGGGGGCCCGGGATGACTCTGAAGCCAAATAGGCGCCATAGGATCCCGTACCGTAGTACGTACCCTTCTGAAGACCACCAACGATGGTCATCCGGAGGTCGTTCGCCGATGGAGCTGTAGGCGGCTGGGAGGAAGTACCAGCCCCTCCCTCTGCTGGCACACTAGTAACAGCAGCCGCCTCCTCTTGTAGCCGAAGAAAATCGGCCTAGAATAATGTTTGATAACGTCTAAGTGTTTGATAAAGTCTATATTGATATCTATTTTTTTGTTTTCTAAATTATAGTAAATTAATATAAAGAATAGAACGTACATATGCCTGCGTCACCCTCTCGTCAATGAACTCCCCAGCCCTCCGATGGGTGACCAGGAAGACGGTCACCATGTTGGGGTCCTCACCCTTTTTTATCTGTTAAAATAATTATCTATTATTAGTATTAAACATTCTATCCAACTATATATAAAATGATGTCCGTCATAGGAAACGTACCAGACGACGAAAATGCTCCGACATCGGAATGGAGCCACCACACCACTTACTGGAGCTCGACCGCGCCACCTTGGCCTTGTCAGACCGCTCCTGGTACCTGACCTCGTCGAATTTAGCCTTCATTGCAGTCCACTGCTCTGGCGTGATCCAACCATGGATCGGCATTCCGGAGCGATCACGAGACTTCTGGTCGTAGATCGCATCACGGATGAGCTTGCCTGCGACGACAGAAAACTGGGCCTCGATCTTCGCCGCCCGGTGTGGTGGATAGAAATGGGTCCTCTACAAGAAGTAAAATAGAAAAGTTGTATAATATACACAAATAATTATTAAAATTTAAAAATAAATAATTTTTTTTACCTTGAAGTGGGCCAACCAAAAGGCCTTCCTATCTGCGGGAGCATCTGAGTAGTTAATCCAAGGCCCACCATAGTTCTGCCTCAGAAATAACCCCAGCTGTCTCTGTACTGCAGGAGGCCGATATCTATACAATAATAAATTTTATGAATATATATGTACATATAATTATTTGAGAAATATATATTAACTAATTAACTTACTTCGTAGGCCCGTCCGTCCAAATCTCCATACGTGTCTCATCCGGAGGAGCGCATGGAGGGTCGCTCTCACCTCCTGCCTGGGCAGGATCAGTCTGATCGCCGTCCTCCATATGCTCGACGTTGGCTCTCCCCATGGAGCCGTCGGCAGGAGGAATGCTGGACGCGGGAGGAATGCTGGACGCAGGATCAGGAATGCTGGACGACGAGAGAGGAGTCGCCAACCTGCTGGAACTGCCCTGTCCCGGTAATGGACCGGGAACAGAACGGTACACTGACGTACTCGGAGATGAGGATGAGGGTACAAAATCTGCATTCCCAGTCCGAGGCAGACGGGACTGCCTAATGTAATATCCTCCGCGTCATTCTCCTGGTCTAGTCATACCTGATAATAATATATGACAATAAAACAAATATACACATTTATATGATAGACATCACAAATTTTTGAAAAATATCATAGTCACAGATAAAAGTGTCACTAAAGTGTCACAGATTTATATGATAAAAGTGTCACTAAAGTGTCAAATATGATGATAAAACAAACGTACAGATTTAATCCTCTTCTAAAAATTTATCTAGTTCGTTTAGCTCATCTTCTTTTTCTTCTTCTTCTTCTTCTTCTTCTTCCTCCTCCTCTACATCTTCACTTTCATCTGCATCTTCCTCTTCAGATAATTCTACTTCTTCTACATAATTAGATGTGTAATGAGGAACTTCCGTCGTGTCCACTTCTATAATATTTGTTACAAGAGGTAGTTCATCCTCTTGATAAGCTATATCGTCAACCTCAAAGGTATTTCTAGCTTTGGTCTTGTATACTGTCCACCAGTCCGACCTTGTTGTTCCCCGTTTAGGATAACTTGTGAAGTACACGAGCTGAGCCTGACTTGATAGGACAAATGGTTCATAGGCTTGATATCGACGCCGATAGTTTATATCCACAAGACCGTGCTTGTCTACTTTCCAACCTTGACCTTCAATCGAATCGAACCAATCACACCTGAATAACACAATCTTAGCAGGCTCTATTCCATAACTATATGGCAGCTCCACAATCTCCCGTAGGATGCCATAGAAATCGTTGCCCGCATCAACATCTTTATAGTTCGAAGATCTGATACACAAATAGCTGTTTTTGGTGGAATCGAGATCCACAAAGTTGTCACTGATCGGGCAAGTTGTTGACTTGAAGCTAAACCCATTAACACAGTAGCTTGGCCATATTTTTGCAGCATAATTGGTCCCTTGGCTAGCGTTCTAATAGACTCATTCTCAAGTCTTGCGTATGGACGATCGACCTAAATACCACGAAAAAATAAATTAAGCTCATTCTCAAGTGCATATACAGAAAGGTAATTACAGAGTTCTCAAGTCTTACATATGCACTCAACTATAATGGAAAATAATGCCTTATTTCTTGTTCTAGTTCTTCTTCTATTATGTGTGGCCTACCTGACCTCACATCATCATTAAATATGCTGAAAATAACATCGTTCAATTAATGTAATAGTATAATAATCAACACTATTAAAATAATGTAGACGTATTAATTACATACCCCTCCAGCTTCTATACTTCATCATCGTCGCAGTTGAG
Organism: Iris pallida; assembly: GCA_029216955.1. Taxonomy (NCBI): domain Eukaryota; kingdom Viridiplantae; phylum Streptophyta; class Magnoliopsida; order Asparagales; family Iridaceae; genus Iris; species Iris pallida. Next base: position 558,990 of record JANAVB010027998.1, on the reverse strand, counting down.
TAATAAATACACCTGAGCAGCCTTAGCTCATCATCGTTCAGATATCTCTTCTTCATTTTACCCGATGGCTTTCCTGGAGCATTGAATACCTTCAGTGTTGTATCATTACATTCATGATCTCCGTCGTCGTTTCTGGAAGCTCTCGTTCTATTAGTTGCAACATGAGGCTTGAAATACATCGAACAAAAGTTTATAATCTCCTCGAGAACATAGGCTTCACAAATAGAACCCTCGACCCGTGCCTTATTTTTCACCTTTCTTTTTAGGTGATTCAAATATCGCTCGAACGGGTACATCCATCGATATTCGACGGGTCCACCAACACGTGCCTCATAGGATAGATGAATCGGCAAATGCTCCATAGAGTCAAAGAATCTAGGAGAAAACACCCTATCTAGTTTGCACAGTGTTACCGCAATATCCTTCTCTTGCTTTTCTAGACGATCAACGAGCAATTTCTTAGAACAAAGATCCCTAAAGAATATGATAAGCTCCATCAATAGATCCCAAACTGCTTGCGGTAAGAATTCCCAAAATGCAATCGAAATTAACCTTTCCATGAATACGTGACAATCGTGGCTCTTCATACCCGTCAATTTGTTTTCCTTCGGATAGACACATCTTCTCAGATTTGACACATATCCGTCTAAAAATTTTAGGCCCTGGATCCACCGACAAAGTCTCACTTTATCCTCCTTGTCCAGTGAGAAAATTGACTTCAGCAGGAACTGTTTTCCATTCTCCTCTATCAAATACAACGCAGGGTGTTTGCATATTTCTTCTAAGTCCAACCTGGCCTTGGGATTGTCTTTTGTTTTTCCCTTTACGTCCATCACAATATTAATTATGTTATCAAACACATTCTTCTCAATATGCATGACATCAAGATTATGCCTGATCAGATTGGTACTCCAATATGGCAGATCCCAGTATATGCTCCTCTTTGTCCAGTTATGATCTCTACCAAATCCAATGCACTTGTACCCAGTTGTAGGATCTTCGATAGCACTTGAAAAATCTCTAACCTCCTCCGATATCGTGGCTCTGCACCACCTTGGCGGTGGATCACCCTTCTCTACAACGCCGGCATGGAATGCATTCATGTTCCTTCTGAACGGATGATCTTTTGGCAGAAATTGTCGATGACAATCAAAGAATCATGGTTTTCCTCCGTATTTCAAGCGGAAAGCCTTAGTATGGTCCATGCAATACGGACATGAGAGACGGCCATGAGTGCTCCATCCAGATAACATTCCATAGGCCGAAAAGTCGTTGATGGTCCACATAAGGGTTGCCTTCATCTGAAAATTCTGCTTTCTGGAAATATCGTACGTGTTAGCGTCTACTTCCCATAACTAATTCAACTCATCTATCAAAGGCTGTAAGTACACATCAATGTTCCTCTTGGGATTGTTCGGATCAGGAATTATAACGGTTAGAAACATGTACTGAGTCTTCATGCACATCCAAGGTGGTAGGTTATACGGAGTGACAATCACAGGGAGTCGTTGCATTCTCCAGAGCGATCTCACCATCCTCTTAGACTGATAAAAATATTTAGGTAACTTAGCACTCGCCGGTAAGATCTCTATAATCAACTCCAACACTCGATTGTAGCATTCTTGCGATATTAAAATCTGACTTAATGCTCAACAGTCTTGTAAACACCTCCAACGGTGAATGATCCTCACAACCAGGATACAATGAAGTCCTTGCATTCTCCAGCAACTCCATAAACTTTACAGCATCGACATTCGGTGCCTCCTCAGCTGTATCATGAACGAAACTAGGCCCCGCAGCGTCGAAAACCATGTTCACGCACCCGTCATCGTATATATGATTATCTGAAACAAAATTAGGTCCCGTATGCATATACGGCTCAACATAAGGCTCCGGCTCTGATGCTAAAGACACAAGTTCTCCGTGTATGGTCCACTGATAGTAATTAGGCGTGAAACCCCTCGAGTACAAATGATATGTCACTTCCACTTCTGGATAATATTTCACGTTATGACATTTCACACACGGACACTTAATTTTGGTACCATCCATGTACTGAGAGAACGCCTTAGCAAACTGCAGGAACTGCTCTACTCCCATTATGTATTCATCACGCACACCACACATATCATCATGACGATGATTGTACATCCATGAACGATTTCGCAAGTAGTAATTCATATCCATTTGGAAATAATTCTGTAAAGATGGACACACATGTTCAGCGCAGTAACTAGTCAAACTGGGTGAAGTTGAGTTGACTAAGTCAATATCTTGGACAAACTAGTCAAACTGGGTGAAGTTGACTAAGTCTAGGCAATTATCCTTCACTAGACATAGACATGGAAGAAACACTGATATTTGCAGTGTCCGAACTTCTTAGTGTATATTATAGTAGAGAGACATGGTAACCGTGTGTAGGGGTGCAACTCAGGCGGGTTGGGTCAGGATTGAGGTCAACCCGAGCCCAACCAGATGAATCATAAGCCTAATCCGAGCCCAAGCCCGGCCCGACCTCGGGTTCAACATATGAAGCCCAAGACCAAGCCCGGATGATCGGATTGAACTCGGGTTGGGTCGGATCCATCGGATAATGTTGACCAACTGTTGACTTTCAGTCAACTGGTCAACTCTGGTTTGGTTTCAGGTCAATTCTAGTCACTTTTAGGCTAAATTTGACTTTCGGTTGACTTTCGTTGACTTTTGGTCAAAACGGTCAACCGAGGTCAAAACTAGTCTAAGAGCACTAATCCTAACCATTACCAACCAAGACAATCAATTTCTAACCATATCCTAACACCTTAGACTCATACCTTAGCTTCTAGGCATATGTACGTACTACATGCATATGCAAAATATATAAAATATATATATGTACGTACTATAATCAATAAAACATATCCTAACACCTTAGACTCATACCTTAGACTCTAGGCATATGTAAAATATATATATATGTACGTACTACATGCATATGCAGTTTTTCAATTTCCTCTTTTTTTACTATCCAAACATACCCCTATATAAAAAGAGCACCAGCTCTTATGGAGGGTGAGTAGAAACATTTTCTATCAGCCAGTCCATTCTTTTAACACTCCAGTGGTTATTCCGAAAAGGAGCTTATACAAATAGAATTCCATAAGTTCTATTGACTTTACAACGAGCGTTTACTGAGAGGGTGGAAACCACACACACACTGCATAACTAGTCCTACCCTTCAGTTAACCTACCAGCAAATGCATATAGTTATAACAGTCATCTCACCTTCAAATATTTGCTTCTCTTAAAATTCACGTTCTTTATAAATAAGTAAAACACCACCCTCTCATCCTTTCAAAAATTTATCAGGATGTCCTAATCCATGCTATATTCCCTATTATCATTATACAATAGGGGTGAGGACATCCACAGATTTTCCATATCACCATTATTTTTTTGATCCTTCTAATTTCATACATACATATACATGTCTTCATTATAGGTTCCCAAGCTCACACTTAGCCCATATGACTCATCATTTTCCTGTTTATGCACACAACATAGACTATTTTTGCTCATAACCATTTTCTAAGCCACACAACAATGAACTTGGTAATGTCCCTCAAACACACACAATAGCTGTGTGTGTGCCGTGTGTGTCTCTGTATGTGTGTGTGTGTCCGTGTGTATGTGTGTGTGTCTCTGTGTGTGTGTGTGTGGAAGAGGAGGGGGAGGAGGAGGGAGAGGAGTTAGGTTAGGGTTTACCTGAGGAAGAGGAGGAGTAGCTCGGATTGGGGGAGGAGGGGCTCGAGGAGGAGGAGCTCGACGGGGGGGGGGGGGGGAGGGGGGTAGGGGTCGCCAGGGGGGAGGGAGTCCCCGGGGGGGGAGGAAGTCGCCGGGGAGGGGGGGGGAAGGGGTCGCCGGTGGGGAAGAGCTCGAGGAAAATTTCTAATTTTCGAGTGAGGGAGAAAAAGGAAATAGTCTGCCCTAAGTAAAAAAAGTTAGCTACGTCAAGAGTCGACGTCGCTAAACGTCGCAAACATTTTAATATATGGCGACATATTTTAATAATATGTCGCTGAACGTTGCTCTTCAGCGACGTAATTTATCTATTGTCGCTGAACGTCGCTATTCAGCGACGTTTTGCGATGTCTATAGAAAGGAGTCGTTATAGTACATATTTAGCGACGTTATTTTATTCCATCGCTAAAGTACGTCGCTAATATAGCATATTTTAGTAGTAATTTTAATTTTAATTTTGTTATATCAGCCGTCATGTCAGTAATTATGTCATATGTCACGTAATAGAAGATGATATAATCCATTTTTTTGAAGGACAAATAACAATTTTTTGTAGAAAGTGAGAGCAGCAATGCTACGGTGAAGTCTTATTTAGTTGCTAGAACATGATCCCATCGAGTAGTCATAACTTTCTATGTATTGAGACTGTGAAGGAAGTGCAGGAGAAAGAGAGAGTCACCATGTTGTATGTACGTACACTGAATCTTGTTGCTGGTCCCCATCAGTGGAACGATTGACATGTATGATCCTCTCAAGTCTTCAAGGCAAGGTTCAAAGTATCGGAATCGGTATCAGACCATTTCTATAACATAAATTTTCATATAGTGTAAAGAATTATATCTAAATGGTAAAAAAAAGTAAGAAGTTTAGAGTATTTGTATATGGAGTAATGGAACGACATTGAAGATGGCGTATTGGAGTATCTGGACGGGAGGGGGAGGTGACGCGCCAGCGCCAATGGCGCACTTGGGGGACGCACCAGCGTCCATGGCACATGCGGATGACACGCCAGTGCCCATGGCGCACGGCAGGTGAAGGAGACATCACCCATGGCGTGCTGGATGGGGTTCGGGAGATGAGTTAGGAAGACCCCTTCCAACGGCTAATTTTTTAACGTCTATATTCCAACGGCTACATTTCAACGTCTCTTTTATTTTTCTATTTATTTCTAAGTTTAACTCTCTCTCTCTCTCCACACAAACACAATACTTTCTCCATCTCTCACAGAATTAATTCTCTGAAGCTTGAAAGCTCCATCTCTTCACGGAAGCTAGTCTCTTCCTCTTACAAGCTCTCGCTCCTTGCAACGCGACTCTCTATTAGCTAAACATTCTCAAACTACTTCTTTTTTCTCATAGATCATAATATTAAAATATTATTTTCACATAGATGTAGAGTAAATGGATTATCTTACGAAGGAGGTGACACCCAATTTTTTTTACAACTTATCGCCATATTACTTTAGAAAATTTACGCAATTTAATTTCTACGCATTTTTCTATTAGTTACCAATTTATTTTAAAGTCTGTTTTTGGTTCCACATGTTTATTGATAAATGGTGAAGAAGCATGAGCTTTTATTCTTGAGATTAATTCGCAATCACCGTATATTAGTTTATATGTTACTCAAGTATCATCATTTGCTAATAGAACTAATGATGAATTTGTTTCTAATTACCAATATGTTAACACAAGTGCTAGTTCTTCTTCTCAAATAATTGCTCCCTTGCTAGATGAACATAATGATGATGATGATGATGATGATGATGATGATGATGATGATGATGATGATGATGATAATGATAATGATGATAATGATGAGGACAATGAAAATAGTGACGATCTAATTGAAAATACTGGTTATGAGATAGATGATGATGATATTGATAATTCTAACACTCCTGAATTATTTGTAGGACAAACATTCGACAGTCATTCAAAATTTAGAAGTTTTGTAAGTAGTTTAGCAATTTAGCATAATTTTAGTTGTTCAGCTAGTGCTATGAATAATTCCCATGAAATTATATATACTTGTGATCAACAGAATTGTCATTGGAGAGTATATACCAAATCCATAAGAAAAGGACAAATAGTTAAAGTTAGTACACTAGAAAGTCATCATTCTTGTTTAAGTGGACTTACGACATGACGTCATCGACTAGCTACCGCTGCATGGGTTAAGACAAAAATAGTTGATTTAATTAGAGATAATCCGTCATATAGTGTGTCACAAATTATGAAGGATATATTTAGGGAGTATCATATACATATTACATACTCTAAAGCATGGAGAGCCTGGGAGATGGCATTATGTAAAATAAATGATAGTTATGTTGAGGCATATGCTGGCATTGAGGAGTATGGTTTTAGAATTATGGAGTCAAATCCAGGTAGTAGATGTTTCCTTAAGACTTCCGAAAATAACAAATTTGAGAGAATGTTTATTTGCTTCAAGGCGTGCATTGATGGATTTTTAAGGGATTGTTTACCTATTATTAGCACTGATGCCACTTTTCTTTCATCCAAATACCAAGTTATTTTATTTATTGATTGTGCTCATGATCCTAATTATCAATTGAATCCTATTGCTTAAGTTGTTGCTGAAGGTGAAAATACTAATTCTTGGTCTTGGTTTTTAAATGCTATTAGAATATCATTTGAAAGTTATTTTAATGATTGGAGTAGAATTTTATTTATATCTGATAAGCAAAAATGATTAATACACGCTATGCAAGATATTTTTCTAGAATCTCCTCATTTCTTTTGCATTCAACATTTTAAGCAGAATACGAAGTATATTGTGAAGGAAATTTTTTTTATCGATTGTTAAACTCGCTTGCTAGATCGTATAATCAAATAGAGTAGGCACCGTCCTCTTCCACTCTTCTCTCATCCTCTTTCACTCTTCTTTCGTCTCTATTTTCTTCCTCAACCTCCTAAGTATGCACCGGGGCTGACGGAGACGTAATCAACTGTGAGTAATATGACATGTCATCAAACGAATACGCTGCGGCAGTGTTAATTTGCTGAGTCGCTATAGGTTAATCATATGGCTGAAAGGTTGAGAAAGTGTCCATTCCCGCATACTGCTGACTGAGGCCTTCTCCAGCGTAGTATTGGCTAGTGTACTCTGGAGCGTACTACTTGTAACCCCTTTTCCCAAAATTTTGATAATATATTTTTATTTATTTATTTGAATTAAATGGTAAATTTTTTATTTTTTATAAATAATTACTTAGTTAATTATTACGGTAGATGCCTTTAACCATGGTGGAGTTTTGGAGTACAGGGTGACTAGAAATCGTGGCACAGATAGTGTAATGGCGTGTCTTGACTAGTGTATTAGCCCTGATAGGGAAGGTCAAGCCATAGTGATATCCTAATTAGGAAAATCAGGTCAAGTTGCGACTTAACCGTTACCAAAGATTTATTTATTTATTAATTATATTATTGAGTTTCAAGGAACCCGGTTGTACCGAACTAGCCCAGATTGGACACAACCCAAGCCCATGTAGTCATGCGGCACGTCCAATGACATTCGTGTTGATATATTTTGGTATGACTGTGTTGTATTCCGTTTTAATGATTTAATGACTATTTCTAAGTATTCATAATTAAATATTATGATATTAGTTGATATTCAGTAACATCTGTATAAAATAGGTCCTCGTACATTTTGGAATTTTTAGATGGTACATAATGGTATATACACCATTATTGATTTATTGAATTTCGTTATTATGATTATTATTATTTTTATTGTCGATATTATTGAGGCTATTATTATATAATATTATTCTATTATTCTTGGTTATATTTATTTTGTTATAAAATAAATGTTATTATATATAGTCATATTTACACAAATAGGCCCTACACGAGAAATATATAAGATTGGGATTTATTTAGATTTTATGGAGAATATTATATTAGTATATATATGAATATATAGATTAGTATATATGAATATATATATATATATATATATATATATTATATATATATTAAAATATATATATATATATATATATATATATATATATATATATATATATATATATTAATAAAGAAAGAAAAAGAAGAAAAAAAAGAAAAAGAAGTCAACACTGTTCCCGCAAGGGAATTGTGGACCAAAACCCATAAGCTGCAAACCCACATGCAACCCGAGAGAGGAAATCCTAGTTCAGTTGGACATCCCAACCCGAGACTTCAAACCCGAGCGTATAAGTATATATATACATCTCGAGGGCGTGAGAGAACGAAGCAACAAACCCTAACCTCAAACCTCACCGACGTGCTCCTCTAGCCACCCTGGGCGGCCACCCTAGACGCGCCGTCGCCGATACGACCGCCGGAATGACGAGGCCGACGATCACAGCGCGTCAAATCGAACAACCGCAGCAACAGCCGCCTCTCGAGCCCATCTTTGCTGCGAGCTATCAGCCTCCACGGTTGATGATTCTTTGAACCGATCGTGCAGGTATGATCACAACCCTCATGCCTGTAACTCTCATCAATTGGTTTGATTTTAGATAACCTATATTGCCCGGAAAATCAAACCCAAGTTCGACGAAAATCTGTCCCAAACAGGACAGAAAAACCAGTCCAACTACTCTAGTTCGCGGTCAGTTTTCTCCCAACCCATGCACGATTTCAAAATTCTACTTGAAGACACTTATAGACAATATATAGGAGATGGAAGCCCTTCTTTTCGTTTTTGTATTCATGCAATGTGTGCCGAATAAACAGTCCTCAAAGATTAGGAAAAATCTGTTTTAAAATATTAAAAATTTATGAAAAATCTTCGATACGACGTGCGTCCCGCCAATCCGGGCAATGTGGTCACGAACCGAAAGCATTAAAGGTGCGTAACGGCTTCGTGGACGTGTGGGCTTTGACAAAATTCAAATTGGTTTCGTGTGCGCGACGAATTTGATACGTATCCGTCAAAATTTACCGTATCGATCGACCTCTGTGCAAATTTTCCAATTACTTTGTACACGTTCATCAGATCGAGATAATACTTGGGCCAACAGGACCGTATCGTTTTTCTGGTCTTGTATGCCAAATTTGGTCCGATTCTGAGACAGTTGATCGGATCGCCGTTTTGCGGGCCCCACGATCCGACTCAACGGGCAATTTTATGCACGGCCTGCCGGAATTCAACTTTGGACATACGTTGAGTTCATATCATCAAAACAAATTTGTAGACATATAGTTTGATGACTTTATGGACCATTGACTCTGGCACGTTTTTCGGTGCAAAGCGAGTCCAACGACGGACATCGTTTTGACCCAAAATTACCGTTTTGCCCCTATGTCCAGAATTGGATTTAAGGATAGGCAATTCTAGATATTTTGACTATTCTGAGAACATTGGTAATGTCCATTTCATCATCTAGAGACTGTTGTACGAGTTTTGACTATTGTGGTACACTGAATGGTTCGAATTATCGGTTTCATCAGCAAGAGGGACCACAGGCGAGTACAGTTTATTATTTGTTTTCAGTATTGATTCTTACTATACATCATTGTTAGTCGACAGATGTGTGATCTCAGTCTTTATGTTGATTTATTTTTTTGTGGTATCGGGGGAGGTGAAGTACCAACGATGTGTGATCTGACCTTAAACTGTGTATACCGTGTAGACCGTGATTATTATTGCATTTATACCGTGTAGACAGTGTTTCTTTATTGCAGTATATCGTGTAGACCGTGTAACTTTTGAGCATTGTGGCTATACAGCGTTCTTCCGTCGACACTGCGGCGTAGGCTGACTTGGACACGCATTCGTATCCCGGAAAACAGGTGCGGATCGTGACAAGTTTTTGTGGTGGCCCATGCAGGTCTGTTTTCGCAAATCATGCTAACTCGTGATAGTACTTAAGTTAGTCGTACTATTACGAACCTGCGACTAGGAAATGCTCATTCATGAATTAGGATTAATTTAATTTAAGAGAATGACTTGGGCTAGGAGTCCCTTATACAAATTTACCGATGGGTAGTTTAGGCCATGCAATTTAGGTGAGGAGTTATTAATTTTGATAGTTTGTCAGATCCCCATAGGTACACTATTACCTCTTGATATGACGATATGATCCAATGTGGATAGATTATTTACTTGGTGAGACAGGGCTTCCTAGAAATAATGATCTAATCTTGATGAATTGTTCAATTCCTTCTCTTTGCCTCTTTAGATATCATCCTCATATCTTAGTCCGAATTGCCTATGTAGTTCCTATTTACCCTAAAAAATATTATTTTTATATAATTTCTGATTATGTTATCCATATACGAACCTCGAGTTAGTTTCGATCCAAAGTTTTCCTCAATGGTTTGAATACACATAAAATAGATACTAGAGTGTTCGTATTCCTTTCGTCTTCAGTTATTTCCTCCATGTTCAATCTTTTATTATAGGGGTTATGACTGATAGGACAAATACTTACGCTTTATTTTATAGTCAACTTGTTTGAATCTCTAGAAGCTCAGGAATTTTTACAGATATAGTTAAAAGGAATATTAGTTAACTCATAATGGCAGGACAGCAGCACACTGTCGCCATTTATTTAGATTATGGAGACCATGGATTCATTACAGCCAGCAGCGCACAGGCGAGACATGACCCCTAGAGTTGAAATTGGTTTAAGAAAATATAGGTTATAGAATATTGCTAAAACTATGGCTAGTGGCCCTCTCTGATCGTAGTTACCCTTGAGTCAATATTGGATAGAGTTAAGAAGTATTTGACTTTGTATCATATTTGAGTTACGAAACCAAGGGTTTACCACAGCCAGAGTATACAGGCGAGGCATAATTCTCGGTGAAATGACTTCAGACATGATTACAAGTTCATGATACTATAGAGGATAGAAAAATGTCTTGTGTGTCCTATAAGATCCAAAACCAATACTAGGGAAAGTCTTGTGAGTTGGGTAGCGTGTCCCCCAACCTAGTATTTCGTGATCCTTGGGATCTATTGACGAGGTAATTGTAGTTCCCCGTCCTGCTCAGTCAATCGGAGGAATCGAAATACCGACGGCGTTCGGACTTAGCCTTGCAACGGCTGCTCGAAGACATTGCTCGGTCGAGACGACCGCTCGCACAGGCGGGGTAGTTTCGGTGAACTTGCCTCATCTTAGCCTTCATGTAATAAATTGCATGTTTTCAACTTGCACAAGTAGGCTTGATAATAAAAGAGACGAATCCACATAGCTAAAGAAAATAATCCCGATGGGTCGAATTGAGTTAGAATATGAAAAGGTCCAACGGTCGGCTTAGAGTTGGTGCACAGCGTGCTTTGAAAATGACACTCGATCCTTCGTCCCGTGGCTTGGGTGAAGGAAAGTTGGTTGAGTAGGCAAAGTTATGATCGTAGCCTAAGTCATAGGCGTCGCCCGCATGAATGCTTCATAAAGCAGGCACGGTCCCATCGTCCAAGGCTTGGCATAGCCATGACTTGCCCATGAGTTAAGTTGCGTTGAGCAGCTTGTGACCTAAGTCTAGGCACCCGAGTGACTTGGTCGTTCAGGTCGAATACGTGCACGGCACGATCCATTAAGGCAAAGCTTGATGCAGCCTTTGCTCGTTAAGTTGTTGCGAAGTTAAGTTAGACAAAGTTATATCGGTCGACCTAAGACGTTACAAGTACCGTCCCGCTCTTTTGCGGTTTGTCAAGTTTAAGTAGTCCTACGATCTCAAGGCCCGTCGACTTGGGCAGGAGTGTTGCGTAGAACACGGTTGGCTTAAGGCACAATGTACGGACTTAGTGTTTAAGGCACAAGCTACGGTGGGTTTCAAGTCGAGTTTAGAAAAAGGGCTATCAAATGGTCATTCCTAAGTTGAGTAAAAAGGATATGGCATCAAGGGAGAAGGATGGCGACCGTGGGTCGTCGAGGGATCTCAAGGATAGAAGTCTTGAACATAGTTTTGAAAGAGAGGGTAACACTGAAAGAAGGATGACTGTGTGAGACGTCAGTTTGAGTCAAGTCTTGCATGGTCATGGACAACTTGTCGACAAGGGCGATATTTTCTCGAGCGGCAACCCTGGGCCATGGGACCGACTCGGTCTAGGAGGAAACAGTATAGTCGTGCATAAGGTTTTAGCATGGGTTAAAGCGGGGGCTTGCAACGGAGCTAGCTACTTGCGTTAAAAGGACCCCGATTTAACCAAGCTATACGTCGTAGGATAGCTTGTGATGCTAGTGGCCAAGTTCATATAGTGTCGGCAAAAATAGCGGCTACTCGCGTGTATGCCTTTGGATTGAGTCGAGTTGAATGTGCGTACAAATTAGAACATAAATGTTGGGGCTAAGAATGGCTACAACATAGGCGACGTGCTTTGGCACGAGATGTGGCGTCGAGTCTCAAGTGTTGACATATGAGTTGTATAAGTTGGGTTTAAGTTGTTCGAGTTTAAGTCAGGAATCGCTGCAAGGCAAGTTGGTTAAGTGACACTAAGTTCACAAGTCTCGATTGGGTCAGTTGGTGATTAAAGTAGCAAGGGCCGCGAGGCGGCGATATGATAAGTCTCACTGAGATGCGAGGCACGGCCTCAGCAAGGGTTTGTAGTACGGTCACACAGAAATGGAGTCTATCTTGTAGTTGCATCTTCTAATTATGGGCCGTAAGGCAAACACGACTCGATAGATTAACGTTGTTAGCACGAGAAGGGTCTTGAGGCAAGGTATGAGTTAACATTGTCGTTGCAAGTACGAGATGGTCTAGAGACACAAAATAGGCCAAGGCGTCGGTCCTAAAATAATCCTAAGACAAGAGTAGAAAGATAATCAAAAGGGTTATGTTACACAAAGTAAATGAACGTGTCGGTTTTATATGGGTGGGCGAGGAGCTCATTCCACCAGTATAGTTGAGTACTGACACCCACCTAGTTTTCATGTGCAGGCATAGGTAGAAGCTCGTAGCGCGGAGCTCGTTTGGATGCGTCTAGGTACGGAGTTCCTTGGCGATTTGAAGCGTATGACCGCATAGAGTGAAGACTTATACGGGACATAATGTATGGACGTCGCCTTCCGAAGCTTCCGCTGGCTCAAGCATTGTATCGAGAGATGAGAGAGAGCAGAGTGAACTTGTAATGTGAGAAAAGTGAGCTCGAGAGACTTGTAATCTTGGCCTTGCGCCCTTTGTAATCTTTGTTTCAATATCAATAAAGAGCTTCTTTGAATAACTTGTATTTTGCTTTAAAATTTCTGCTGCTATTATTCAATGTCTCTACATAGGATTTCTGTGCGACGATCCCGTCGCAGCTGCTAAAATCGGCCGTTATGGAACCCGTCTTACACGAGCGCAATCTAGGCTCGTGCGGCATCACGTCTTAGCGATGACGATCGCTCCTACAGGAGCGGGGCGTGACATAATGGTATCAGAGCACGGCTTTACGTCCTTGGATTATCGATCGAATTATTTAACTCCGTTGTTTCCGCAAACTCTGAAGTATTGCTTCCGCAAAGTTGATATCGTTGGTGCACTCTCTCTCAAATATCCTACGGATGTCCATACAATAAGTCTAACTATTTTTTAAAACATAGGAGAACAGTTTTTGACAAAATAAAAAGGTGGTTCACGTAAGCACGATTGGCTAAGTCAGGCTGGACATATACACCAAAGTTGCGTCGACCTTAGCAAAGTCGAGTGCGGGATTCGAATTGTGTCGGACGAGAATAATTTGGACTTGATTGAGTAAATAAGATAACTATCGATAGGGGTGCTATTGAGCGACGATAACGTCGATGCGATATAGATGAGCGTGCTTAAAAATTGAGGAAGGGTTCGAACAGAAAATTTGAAGAAGCCGATTTAGATTCGAATGATAGTTTTGAAGATTTATTGAATGACTTCATCCCTGAGTGGTGTATGCGATAGCCTCAGGGATGTCGATTGATCGATTGAGGATACAGGGTGTCAGTGAGTCTATCAGCAAGCGTCGCGTTATGCAAAGCCTTAGAGATTGAGTATCATTGAACAAGTTGTAGTCTTAAAGATTTGGATAAGTTGATTCGAACAACTTAGAATTGACGCACACGGAACGTGCATGGGATTGAGGATTGCGTGAGTATGAAACGCGAAGGTGATTGAGTAGGTAAATTAAATCGAAAAAAAGTTAAGGTGTAGCGAACGGATGACTGGATAAAGGAAATCGATAGGTGAAATCTTATAGAGAAAGTTAGCACGATGGGAAGATAGCGTGCATAAAAAAGTTAAATTTTGAAGTTATGCAATGACTCTGAGAATTGGAATGGATGTCATTCGATGATTGAGTTAGTAAAAATGATGCAAATTGAGGAAATACGTTGGTCGATGACTTAAGATAAAGGAATAACGATCGAACATGAATTTGAATGTCGAGAAGATTATTCTGTCGGATGATAGCATGACTCGAAATTGGTTGCAAAGGAAGATCGTTAGGTTATGCATATCGTCGATGGTATTGAGGCGTATCAAAAATCGATATGCGATAACTCGGGGGTACTCTGACTCAACGAATGACGATCGTGCAAGTGTTATTGTTCGGTTGGATGCTATACTTAGGATTTTGATTGGGATGAATGTTGGATGAAAATGATTGTCTTGAGGGTTACGCAGATAACCACAGCATAGACTTTCTTATCTTGTGCAAGCGCAACTCCAGCCTCGCACATGCGTCGTGTCGGATTTGGGGTTATCATTTCGCGTGAGCGCGGACATGGTGATTCATGTCGCAGGAATGATCAAACTCGAAAAGTCAGGACGCGACAACTTTGATTGTCTCGACTTATTGGCGTGATGCGAAGGTGAATTCGAGGATTTGTAGGACTTGTGATTGACGAATAATTAAAAATTTAAAGATTGAGTAGGTCCAATCTGCGCATCGAGAATGAATTAGTCTAGACACAAAAGAAGAGTTACGTCCCGATGAGGATAATTAACCCGCGGAAGCGTGCATGGTGATTCATGCCAACCGTGGATAATCTGAATCGTATGAGATCGGGGCACAAAATATTGTAAAGCTAGACGACCTCATGACCGATTTCGTAAATTGGGATAAATGACATAGGGAGTATGGAATGTGAATTATGGCTTAGCGATGAATTGTGTCGTAGCGTGCTTGACTTGGAAGGATTGATAAGCGTATTATGTCGAACGCGTTCGAAGAGATTGACTATGCAAAATGGCTTATTGAATGAGTAAGATTGATATGTTAAGGAATTGGTTGAAACGTAAGTTGTCGTATGATGGCTTTACTGAATGACTAGGACCCCGTGTGACGAACCTTGGGATGTTTGTAGGAAATTTGTGCTCGAAGTTTAGAAATCGGAGTGATACGAGCTTGGATAGAAAACCCCCGTACTATCAATTTGGTTTGACCTTAGGATGGGGTCAATGTTGATATTGTTGTTGTTTGGGAACTATGATTTCAATACTGACGGATTGACTATAGCCTAAAAGTCAGCCTAGCGGTTAGGCAGACGTTCCGGTGCGGAGCGATAGAAATTATGGAGGTAGCACTCATGAGGCTCGGTTGACATGCGCGTATATCAGGGATGCCCGAATACGTGCACGATCCGACTCGAGTGGTGATGGAGGGTTCTCTATCACGAGGCTTGGCTGAAATACATGTATTTTGGGGACGCCTGGAATATGTGCACGATCCAACTAAGTGGTACGTTGAATCAAGTGAGACTTGAGGAACGGAAAAGTGTCGAGGGTTTTGAGATCGTGAGTTTTGAAGAAAAGATTGCGGGTAGCACGAGCATGGCTCGGATTGAAGGAACACCTAGGCGAAGTGTGCATGGGAGAGTCGTTGAATATCGAATGATAAGTCGATAAGTATACTCAGTTAGTTTCGAGGACGAAACTTTTTCTGAGTGGTGTATGATGTAGTGCTTCGTCCCGCTCAGTCAATCGGAGGAATCGAAATGCCGACGGCGTTCGGACTTAGCCTTACAACGGCTGCTCGAAGACATCGTTCGGTCGAGGCGACCGCTCGCACATGTGGGGTAGTTTCGGTAAACTTGTCTCATCTTAGCCTTCACATAATAAATCGTATATTTTTAACTTGCACAAGTAGGCTTGATAATGAAAGAGACGAATCCACATAGCTAAAGGGAATAATCCCGATGGGTCGAATTGAGTTAGAATATGGAAAGGTCCAACGGTCGGCTTAGAGTTGGTGCACAGCGTGCTTTGAAAATGACACTCGATCCTTCGTCCCGTGGCTTGGGAGAAGGAAAGTTGGTTGAGTAGGCAAAGTTATGATCGTAGCCTAAGTCATAGACGTCGCCCGCATGAATGCTTCATAAAGCAGGCACGGTCCTATCGTCCAAGGCTTGGCATAGCCTTGGCTTGCCCATGAGTTAAGTTGCGTTGAACGGCTTATAACCTAAGTCTAGGCACCCGAGTAACTTGGTCGTTCAGGTCGAATGCGTGCACGACACGATCCATTAAGGCAAAGCTTGATGCAGCCTTTGCTCGTTAAGTTATTGCGAAGTTAAGTTAGGCAAAGTTATGCCGGTCGACCTAAGACGTTACAAGTACCATCCTGTTCTTTCACGGTTTTTCAAAGTTAAGTAGTCCCACGATCTCAAGGCCCGTCGACTTGGACAGGAGTATTGCGTAGAACACGGTTGGCTTAAGGCACAATGTACAGACTTAGTGTTTAAGATAAGAGTTACGGTGGATTTCAAGTCGAGTTTAGAAAAATGGCTATAAAATGGTCATTCCTAAGTTGAGTAAAAAGGATATGACATCAAGGAAGAAGGCTCACGACCGTGGGTCGTCGAGGGATCTCAAGGATAGAAGTCTTGAACATGGTTTTAAAAGAGAGGGTACGTAACACTGAAAAGAAGGATGACTGTGTGAGACGTCAGTTTAAGTCAAGTCTTGCATGGTCATGGACAACTTGTCGACAAGGGCGATATTTTCTCGAGCGACAACCCTGGACCATGGAACCGACTCGGCCTAGGAGAAAACAGGGTATAGTCGTGCATAAGGTTTTAGCACGGGTTAAAACAGAGGCTTGTAACGGAGCTAAGTACTTGCGTTAAAAGGACCCCGATTTAACCAAGCTATACGTCACAGGATAGCTTGTGATGCTAGTGGCCGAGTTCATATAGATGTCGGCAAAAATAGCGGCTACCCGCGTGTATGCCTTTGGATTGAGTCGAGTTGAATGTGCGTACAAGTTAGAACACAAAAGTTGGGGCTAAGAATGGCTACAACATAGGCGACGTGCTTTGAAATGAGATGTGGCATCGAGTCTCAAGTGTTGACATATGAGTTATATAAATTAGGTTTGAGTTGTTCGAGTTTAAGTCAGGAATTGCCGCAAGGCAAGTTGGTTAAGTGACACTAAGTTCACAAGTCTCGATTGGGTCAGTTGGTGATCAAAGTAGCAAGGGCCGCTTGGCGGCAAGGGCCACGAGACGGCGATATGATAAGTCTTACTGAGATGCGAGACACGACCTCAGCAAGGGTTTGTAGCACGGTCACACGAAAATGGAGTCTATCGTGTAGTTGCATCTTCTGATTATGGGCCGTAAGGCCAACATGACTCGATATGTTAACGTTGTTGGCACGAGAAGGGTCTTGAGACAAGGTATGAGTTAACATTGTCGTTGCAAGCACGAGATGGTCTAGAGACACAAAATAGGCCAAGTGTCGGTCCTAAAATAATCCTAAGGCAAGAGTAGAAAGACAATCAAAAGGGTTATGTTACACAAAGTAAATGAACGTATCGGTTTTGTATGGGTGGGCGAGAAGCTCATTCCATTAGTACAGTTGAGTACTGACACCCACCAAGTTTTCATGTACAGGCACAGGTAGAAGCTCGTGGCGCGGAGCTCGCTTGGATGCGTCGAGGCACGGATTTCCTTGGCGATTCGAAACGTGCGACCGCATGGAGTCAAGACTTATACGGGACATAATTTATGGATGTCGCCTTCTGAAGCTTCCGCTGGCTCAAACATTGTATCGAGAGATGAGAGAGAGCATAGTAACTTGTAATGTGAGAAAAATAAGCACGAAAGACTTGTAATATTGGCCTTGCGCCCTTTGTAATCTTTGTTTTAATATCAATAAAGAGATTCTTTGAATAACTTGTGTTTTGCTTTAAAATTTTTGCTGCTATTATTCAATGTCTCTACATGGGACTTCTGTACGATGACCCCGTCGCAGCCGCTGAAATCGGCCGTTATGGAATCCGTCTTGCACGAGCGCAATCTAGGCTCGTGCGATATCACGCCTTAGCGAGGACGATCGCTCCTACGGGAGCGGGGCGTGACAGTAATTGCCTGACGCTAATAGGTTTACCTTGAATATAGAATTTGGAGGTCCATAACCCCTTTGTCGACCAAGGACTTATGGATAAGAAGATAGTAGGATGACCGAATAAGCAAGAACACCAGGTGGGTTTTTGATTCTCACAAAACTCGAACTACTTGTGCCTCCTTTCAAAAATCCCGCATACTTGTATTTTGACTATCTTGACCAATGTTGCTATTACATCCTAGTTTTGCAAGCTCCCTCTGTTCTCGAGCTTGATTCAAGACATATGTTTAGTGGGGACGCCTACTAACATATTGTCTAATCAGAATCGATGTATTACGGTCTGATCAACCGTAGTGCACTCGGTTCGCTCTCCCTCTGATTAACCTACGTAGATTGAGAGGTAGATGTCTCTAGGATCTCATCCGCGGCTGCATTGACAATTTCTCTTGAATTATACTTTCGCCTTTGAATCACGTAATTTTATTCAGTGACATCTTTCTTGAAGTCTTTATTGTTTTTGTCTTTCATTTACTTGGAAAGACGAAAGCTCGTATTGGTAGAGAGATATAGAGTATCCCCATGGCTATAATAGTTGTATACACAAGTATAGCTACCATCGGCCAGCCATGAGATTGAGTTATTCGTTCTCCTCTCGATCCTCAAATGCTATTGGGACCTTCTAGCCATCTGAACTTGAGAATGATTAAGATTTTACCCTTAGTCAAGATGCCAACCTAGGAGACTATCTATTCTCAAGAAACCCATTTGTTGTGAGTCTCTAATTATTTGCTTGGAACTTGCTTTAACTAGCAACCCTTAAGCCTTAACCCAACATTTCCTCAACCAAAGCCCACAGTTTAGACATGAGATGAGTAGACAAAGGTAAGGACAATCATTTACTATGACTATGGTAGACACTTATCCCGAGATTGCTTTCCAACAAGTATTACCCTAATTATGTAAATTTTATTATTAAGACCTAACTAGTATTGGAACACCACAGTCACTAGCTTAGTCAGTACCATAGCTTAAATACCCTGTCATATTATGATCTACCAGTTGTCAACAATAATACAATGGTCACTATAGCACATACCACTAGAACCCTTGTGACAATAATCTGGCAGGCTTGACACAAATAGAAATTCATGACTCAGTTGTTAGAAATCTTTTCATATGATGTGCCTTAGAGTTGGTTACCCCGTCGATAACTCTTGTTTACTATGGACGAGTAGAACATTCTATCGACCATGTTTCATTGTACACACTCGTTTTCTATTTATTGAAGAACGATCCTTGACTTGACTTATATCTACCGTATCCCGTTATGCCGTGCCTGATTCTTTACTAACAAGAGTCGAGGTACAATACCCGGACATTGGAATTCTTCTAACCTCATTATTCTTAATTAAAACCATATCCTAGCTTATAAGGTGAGGAGACTGTAAGCCTTCTAAGATTTTGGATATACGGGGATTAACGATTGATTAGAATAATTTCTATTAGGATGACAATTAGTGCCCATGGACTTCCACTTTCCATTTAGATCATTTTGTGTCCTCGACCGTGTCAGTTATAATCGGAGTATGTCAGTTATAATCGGAGTACGAGACCAGCTGTTACCTTCCAACAAATTTTTTATACAAGACATAGACGAGACCACCTTCATCTAGGTATATCATGTTCCACTCAAACATGTCCCCTTATACTCTATTTTTATGGTACGACTTTCAGGTCAAAAGGACTAGCTATAACCCTTACCATAATACCGGTAAACTTCCTGACCACAATTAGAGACTCAACCTTGACCCAAACCGTTCGACCCAATATATGGTTGTGATCTACTCAAAGTCCACTATGCACATGTCACTAGTGTGCCACGCAATTGTGTCTTCTCGTGCTACTTAAACACAAAAGTCACGAAAGAAGCATTTTTGGGCTTTAGAGACCTAGCTAGCCAACCTGACTGGCAACTAGCTCAACCACTTGGGTGAAAACCTATTCTAGGTTACCCTAACCTAGTAGAAATAGTTTTATCATTGGGATCTTGTCCATTCAATATAGATTAAAATCCAGGGTTCATCCAACCAACGATTGATGTCAAATTAGGGAATCCATTAAGATCCAGTAAAACCCATCCATACATACCACTATATTTGGACTATAAAACCAAACTTTTTGAAATAGGTCCCTAAACCTACTATGTAGTCCCCACCTCCTAGAATGTGAAGTCATTCGTAACCATTATTCCATCTACCTGAAAGTCGCGATACGATCTTGTATTGTATTTTATCCCTTGCTCGTGTGTTTAAATAACTACGAAAAAAATCACGATCTTGACTTCTCAAATTTCGAAAAACTTCGAGAACGGAACTTCGGTATTGCACGGATTGCAAGCTCCTCTAAGAAACGAAGGTTTTTCGATTTAACAAGTGACTGGACTAGAGTAGCCCAATCTAGCAAATAAGGCAATGGTTCATAGACTTTCTTTCTGTCCGCATCATTGGATACTCTCTACCGCTCTTGAAATTTCATATTTACTCTCGATTGTTCTTCCCTATCTTTCTTCCTATTACAGAGCGACGAAGGTCATGCTTATTAGAATGTATCAATATTTCTTAGCTACTTGTGTAAATTTGTCGCTTGTTAGATTTTTGGGTTGTTTGATAGATAGGAGAGAAAAGGTGGCCATAAGCAGTAGATATCTATTGGTAGCAATTAGTTGGATGATTATAAAGTTTTAGCGACATGAGATTTGAGAAAGTAGTGTGAAAAGGTGGGTAGAAACTCTTAAGGATTCGTAGTACGAAATGACCATGAGAATAGATGATAGCAAATAGAAACCGTCATCTATCATAGCGGATGGACTCTTCCCTTAAAATTTCGAGGACGAAATTATTTTTAAGGTAGGTAGATTTGTAACCCATTTTCCCAAAATTTTGATAATATATTTTTATTTATTTATTTGAATTAAATGGTAATTTTTTAAAATTTTTATAAATAATAACTTAGTTAATTATTACGGTAGATATCTTTAACCATGTTGGAGTTTTGGAGTACAGGGTGACAAGAAATTATGGCACGGATAGTGTAATGGCGTGTCTTGACTAGTGTATTAGTCCTGATAGGGAAGGTCGAACCATAGTGATGTCCTAACTAGGAAAACTAGACCAAGTTGCGACTTAACCGTTACCAAAGATTTATTTATTTATTAATTATATTATTGAGTTTCAAGGAACCCGGTTGTACTGAACTAGCCGAGATTGGACGCAACCCAAGCCCATATAGTCATGCGGTACGTCCAATGACATTCGTGTTGATGTATTTTGGTATTAGTGTGTTGTATTCCGTTTTAATAATTTAATGACTATTTATAAGTATTCATAATTAAATATAGTAAATATCATTATTAGTTGATATTCAGTGACATCTATATAAAATAGGTCCTCGTACATTTTAGGATTTTAGACGGTACATAATGGTATATATACCATTATTGATTTATTGAATTTCGTTATTATGATTATGATTATTTTTATTGTCGATATTATTGAGGCTATTATTATATAAAATTATTTTATTATTCTTGGTTAAATTTATTTCTTTATCAAATAAATGTTATTATATATAGTCATATTTACACAAATAGGCCCTACACGAGAAATATATAAGATTGGGGTTTATTTAGATTTTATGGAGAATATTATATTAGTATATATAAGAATATAGATTATATATAAATATATATATATATATATAAAGAAAGAAAAAGAAATCAACACTGTTCCCGCAAGGGAACAGTGGACAAAAACCCATAAGCTGCAAACCCCCATGCAACCCGAGAGAGGAAATCCCAGTTCACTCGAACACCCCAACTCGAGACTTCAAACCCGAGCGTATAAGTATATATGTACATCTCGAGAGCGTGAGAGAACGAAGCAACAAACCCTAACCTCAAACCTCACCTGCTCGCGTCCCCAGCCACCCTGGACGGCTACCCTAGATGCGCCGCCGCCGCCACGATCGCCGGAACAGCGAGACAAATGATCACAGTGCGTCAAACCGAATAACCGCAACAACAACCGCCTCGTGAGCCCATCTTCGCTGCGAGCTATCGGCCTCCACGGTTGATGATTCGTCGAACCGATCGCGCAAGTACGATCAAACCCTCATGCCTGTAACTTTCATCAATTGGTTTAATTTTAGATAACCTATATTGCCCAAAAAATCGAACCTAAGTTCGAAGAAAATCTGTCCCAAACTGGACAGAAAAACCAGTCCAACTACTCTAGTTTACGGTCAGTTTTCTCCCAACCCATGCACGATTTTGAAATTCTATTTGAAGATACTTATAGACAATATATAGGATATAGAAACCCTTCTTTTCATTTATGTATTCATGCAATGTGTGCCGAATAAACAGTCCCCAAAGATTAGGAAAAATCTATTTTAAAATATTAAAAATTTATGAAAAATCTTCGATACGACGTACGTTCCGCCAATTCGGGCGATGTGGTCACGAACCGAAAGCATCGAAAGGTGCGTAACGGCTTCGTGGACGTGTGAGCTTTGACGGAATTCAAATTGGTTGCGTGTGCGCGACGAATTTGATGCGTATCCGTCGAAATTTACCGTATTGGTCTCTGTGCATATTTTCCAATTACTTTGTGAACGTTCGTCAGATCGAGACAAAACTTGTGCCAACAGGACCGTATCATTTTTTTGGTCCTGTATGTCAAGTTTGGTCCGATTCTGAGACAGTTGATCAGATCGCCGTTTTGTGGGCCCCACGATCCGACTCAACGGATGATTTTGTGCATAGCCCGCCGGAATCCAAATTTGGACCTACGGTTGAGTTCATATCATCAAAACGAATTTGTAGACTTGTAGTTTGACGAATTTATAAACCATTGACTCTGGCACACTTTTCGGTGCAAAGCGGGTCCAATGGCGGACATCGTTTTGCCCCTAAATTACCGTTCTGCCTATGTGTCCAGAATTAGACTTAAGGACATGCAATTCTAGATATTTTGACTATTCTGAGAATATTGGTAATGTTCATTTTATCATCTGGAGACTGTTGTACGAGTTTTGACTATTGTGGCACACTGAATGGTTCGGATTATCGGTTTCATCAGCAAAAGACCACAGGCGAGTATAGTTTATTGTTTGTTTTCATTATTGATTCTTATTATACATCATTGTTAGTCGACAGATGTGTGATTTCTGTCTTTATGTTGATTTATTTCTTTGTGGTGTCGGGAGAGGTGAAGTACCAACGATGTGTGATCTGACCTTATACCGTGTATACCGTGATTATTATTGCATTTATACCGTGTAGATAGTGTTTCTTTATTGTAGTTTACCATGTAGATCGTGTAACTTTATACCGTGTAGATAATGTAGACAGTATTTCATTATTTCTTTATACAGTGTAGACCGTGTACAATATACAGTGTAGACCGTGTAACTTTATACAGTATAGATAGTGTCGTGTAATTGTCCCGAGACCGGTCACATATCAAAGGTACTTCAGTCATTCAGTCGGTCAATCGGTGAGTATTTTATTGTATTTCATTTTCTGTTCTTGGTATTTAGTTTTATTCTGTCTTTCTTCATTTGTTTTATGAATCATATGTCTAAAGGCTAACCTCTGTTGTATAGTCATTTTCAATTATTGAAACTGCATTCAGTGAATTGTACTCGTTCCATTCCTGACTGGAAACTAATATTTTTTATGTTAGCCGTAGATTCACTTAGCATTGGGAGATACGAGTGTACTTGCAGACGAAACCTAGAGATTAGCTAGATAGATGAGTTGTATCATTTCAATATTTGTAAGAGTTTATATTTTTCTACAAATATAAAACTTGTGAATATTGTAAATTAAATTAAGTTTGTAAATGAGCATTATTTGTGATTTTGAGCATTGTGGCTACACAGCGTTCTACCGCCGACACTGCGACGTAGGCTGGCTTGGACACGCATTCGAATCCCGGAAAGCGGGTACGGGGGTCGTGACACTACTGGAACTAGTATACTCTAGAGCGTACTGCTGGCTAGTGTACTCTGGAGCGTACTGCTGGCTAGTGTACTCTGGAGCGTACTGCTGGCTAGTATACTCTAGAATGTAGTGTTGGCTAGTGTACTCTCCATGGTACTGCTGGCTGGTGCCCTCTCTATGATGCTGCTAGCTGGTGTCCGCTCCAACAGCGCCCTCTCCATGATACTGCTGACTAGTCCGTCAAGCTGGCATATAAATATGCTAAGGTAGCAGCTCCCCATACATGACGCGTAGATTCTTTTAGATTATCTAAGAAAGGTAATAATTGCATGTTTACTCTATTTTTTTGCCCGTCGAAAAATAGCACTGTCCAACACAAACAGAGCAAATATGTTCTAGTACAATGAAGTATCTACAAATATTGAAACTAACATATTAAAATTAACACACTATTAATATTAATTAATAAGTAAATCTTAACAATAAATACGTATCCTAAATCATCGACCACGACTGGACCGTCGATAGTTGTATGTAGATCCATGAAATTACCTCGAAGCCAAATTACATTGACAAAACTCTTTCCTCCTAAGTCCGATGGTGCAATAATGCCTAGATATCTCCTGATTATTTCAGATGAATTTAAATATGTATTAAAATATATATATTTACCTGTAATAGATAATCCTAAAATATTTACAATATCCCAAAGTGTGATTGTCATTTCACCAACTGACAACTGAAATGTGTTGCGTTGAGGTCACCAACGCTTAGCGAGACTAAAAATGAGGTGCACATCCATTACAAAAAATAGGCTTTTAGCGATGGCGAGATACGTCGCTAAAATTCATTTTTCCGTCGCTAAAGCCAAATAGCGACATATCAGCGACGAAAATGGTTTGTCGAGAAATCACGTGTCGCTAATTTAAATCAGTCGCTAGTTTGTCGGAAATAGCGACTGATTAGTGACGCATTTAGCGACACGCTATTTATTGGAAAATACGACGTACTAGCAACGGAAACTCTGTCGCTATAGTTACCGACGAACTACCGACGTCGCAGCGGCGTAATTCAGCATGAGAGTAGCGACGGGCTAGCGACGAAAAATTACGTCGCTAAGATGTTTCCGATATGCTTTTGGTGTCGGACAGGAACATAGCGACGAAATAGTAAGTAAAATTTATATCACTATTCAGTCGCTATTCTGGAATATTTAATATTTTCCAGAACTTTAGCGACGGAAACTACAGTCGCTATTCCGTCGGTAGCCTGCAAAGTAAATTTTCCAGGCATGTAGCGATAGAAAAATCGTCGCTGTTCCGTCGCTAGCCTGTAATGTTCCAGGTTTTCTGTCGCTGTTCCGTCGCCATTCCGTCGCTAAATACAATATTGCATGTCAGTATTTGTGTTTTCTGCACTCCACATCCCTGTCGACAGTTACACACACAATATACAGTCATATAAACATTTTCCAAATACAATATCAGTATTCGTGTTTCCAGCAGTCCTTATCCCTGTCGACAGTTTTACAGTAGGCACACGTATTAGTATTTGTGTTTTCTGTAAATTCTCAGTTTCATGCACACGTATTCCAAATGTTTTAATACAACACATACATACATATCCAAAATTAGCTTCATACACACATACGAATAATATTTTAATATAAGAATTATTAATACACATATCCAAAATATTTTAATACAAGAAAGTACTGGTACAGTAAATCTAGGTCGTCGGGCGTGATGGAAACCTCTCGGCGGACATGATGAAGACCTCTCGGCGGACTTAATGAAGATCCAAGCTGCAAACGTGAACGTTGACCTCTCGGCGCCATATAAAAATCTGAAAGAAATAATAAGTGATGATGTGTTAAAAATAAAAGCTACTGTCATGTCATTATACTAATGGAACTCGTATATTAAATTAAAACGTACGTACTAGTCTGATTCATCTTTCTAAGAGTCTTCTGAATCATCGCTTGATTTCGAAGTGTCTTCTTCTGCTTCTTCATTTTCAATATCACTATGATCTTCATCTTCATCTTCCAATACTTCTTCCTCAACATCTTCCAATTCTTCATCAACGTTAACCTCCATAACGTCATCTACCACACACTCCATATCTTCTAAATCCTCTTCCTCAACACCAGCCAAACTTATATATGTTGGTTGAGGCTTGACCACCTCTTCCTGTTGGTAGGCTACATCCCCAACATTATATGTATTTCTTGCTTTGGTTTTGCATACAGCCCACCAGTCCAGGGTACTGCGTCGTCGGCTAGGATAACTCGTATAGTACACTTGAACGGTTTGACTAGCCAACACAAATGGTTCAAAACCTCCATATCTTTTTCCATGTTTTATATCAACAAAGCCAAATTGTTTGTCAATCTTCCATCCTTGCTTGGGTGTTGTGTCGAACCAACGACATTTAAAAGCACAATCTTCGTATCAACAGAATATTCAATCTCTACGATATCTCTTAGAACACCGTAGTAGTCAAATTCGGGATCGGTATCGTAGACTGAGACTCTCACACAAACTCCCAAATTTTTGGTATAATTAGCCTCCTCATCGATAAATGAATGATTGATAGGCTTATCAGTAGTTCTAAAGTTAAAGCCATTGATTGTATATTCGCTCCAACACTTCGCCTTCTTGCTCGATCCAATAGCAATTGCTCTAAGGCCTTTGTTCTGCAACTGTGTACCAGGACGGAAGACCTAGTGTGGGTTGTATCAGAAAAGTCATTAGACAAAGTGTGGGTAGTAACATATCGAATTTAGAATGGCTAATGATTATAATCCTTACATAATTTCAGAACCACGACGAAACTTTATATCGACCTCTCTAGCAAGATCATCATTATCAATATCAGGTCTTTCCATTCTAATCTCAGCTCCAAAAGTACTGTAATAATAGGAAGAAATGTTAGCACACTTCTAAATATCGAATTTAGAATGACTAAATGGTGTCGCTTACTTTTCAATATCTTCCATCTCTTGGATACCGCTATTGAGACATATATACCGATGTGCGGCTTCAAACTCATCGTCATCCAACCACCGTAATTTAGTCTCACTTGTCGGCTTGCCCCGCACATTGATGCTTGTACGGATCCCTTCGTTCGGTGCATTGATATCACCTTCATCATTCCTCGGTGCTCTATTCCGATAACATCCCATAAGCTGGAAAATCGTTGATGGTCCACATGAGCATCGTCCTCATCTGAAAGTTCTGCTCCATCGATATATCAAACGTCTAGACGCCAAACTGCCATAATTGTTTCAACTCGTCCACCAACGGTTGCAAGTAGATATCAATGTTCTTCTTTGGATTTCTTGGACCGGGTATGATAAGTATGAGGAACATGTATGGAGTTTTCAGGCACATCCACGGTGGTAGATTGTACGGGATCAAAATAACCGGCCAACAAGAGTATTGCGTCCCCGACTGTTCGAATGGAGTGAATCCATCAGAATATAAAGCCAATCGAACATTCCTAGGCTTCGCAGGAAAATCAGGATGACACCGATCAAAATGCTTCCATGCTTCTCCATCGGCAGGATGAGATAATTCTCCTTCATCCATCTTCCTTTCTTTGTTATGCCATGTCATGTGTTGTGCAGTATTTGCAGACATATACATCCTCTGCAGCCTTTTTGTGATTGGCAAGAACTGTATGTACTTGTACGAGCACATCCGCGTCTGGGCAATTGATTTTTATTTGTCCCGAATTGGCTTGTACCGTTCCTCGTCACAGAAAATGTATTTGTTTTATCACTATCCTCCTTGTAGTATAGCATGCAACCATTTCGACAGCAGTCTATCTTCTGGTAGCCCAATTCGAGTTTTTGTATCATCATCTTCGACTTGTAGAAGCTTTCAGATAAATCATTTGATCCTTTTGGCAACAACTCTCTTACAAGCTGAATTATCCGGTCATAGCATTCTTGCGGTAAGTTAAAATCAGATTTAAGGTTCAACAGCCGCATCACCACCGACAATACTGAATGAGAATCCGGATATAACAGAGTATCAGCATGCTTGAACATATCGTAGAACTCCTTTGCAATAGGATTCGGATCCTCACGTGCCACAGCAAAATCTAATACCATCTCACGTGCCAAGTTCGTTGGTTGCCGATATTCAAAATGATCTCCGAGAGTAGAATCTCTCACCTCGGTATTGAAGAAGGACTGAGATTGCGAAGCCGGAGATTCTCCTTAATTAATCCACACGTTGTAGCTCGGCATGAAACCCTTCTTGTAAAGGTGCTCTCTCACGAGTGACACCTCTCTAAATGATATATTCTTACATTTGACACAAGGGCACTTTATGCGCCTTCCGTCCATGAAATCGGCACGGCTACTTGCATATATGAGAAATTGCTCGACGCCCGCCTTGAAATCGTCCGTCAAGCCAATCATACTCTCATGTTCCCGATTGTACATCCACGAATGGTCAAGTAAGTATCGACTCATTATTCTAATCCACGTGAATGATTCTTCACCAAGAATTAAGATGCTATATATCACTTGGTATCATAAAACAAACCTAGTATAACTTGGTATGACATACCCCTCACGAACATTCACTCATAAAACAAACCTAGTATAATTAGGTATCACGTTGATACTCAAGTATCAAATTGATACTCAAGTATATATCGCATTGATCAATCAATTACCTTAGTAATCTAAAACTGCTACACCTATTTATTTCGTGTCCGTGTCCCGTCAAATTTCTAAAACTATTATACCGATAAATTTCTATTTATCTACTATACCCACTACTATACCGATAAATTTCAAACACGAAATTAAAATTGAAACCCTAGAACATGTTGAAAAAATACAAACAAAGCATAAATAAAAATAAATACAAATTAGGGTTTAGGGTTTCGGACCTTGAAGAGGTTGGTCACGGAGAGGATCTCGGAGAAGAGGGGACGTCGGAGGGGGGGCGCCGGAGTAGGCGACGCCGGAGGGGGTGGTCGTCAGAGGGGGGAGTCGCCGGAGGGGGGCACGACGAAGGAGGAAAAAGGGAGGGTGTACGGGGTTTCGAAGGAGGAAAAGAGGGGGGACGGAGTGGGGAGCATGCCGGAGGGAGGTGGTCGTCGGAGGTGGGGGAGCACGCCGGAAGGAGGTGGTCGCTGGAGGTGGGGGCTCGATGGAGGAGGAGAAGAAGGGGTGGTTAGGGGGTTCGATCGGAGGAGGAGAAGAGGGAGGGGATCGGAGGGGGGGGGCATCGGAGGGGGCCGCCGGAGGGGGGTCGTCGGAGGGGGCTGCAGTCGGGGGGGGGGGGGGGGGCGGGGGGCGGGAGGTGATCGCCGGTCGGGGGGAGAGAGGGGAGAGAGAAGGATTTTGAGAGTGAGAGAGAGATTGGAAAATTTTTGAAAATTTTTCGTCACTACGCCGTCGCTACATGAAAATGTCCCTAAGTAGTCGCTCGTTTGTCGCTAACCTTATGAAAAAAATTTAGAATAAAAATTAATCCTTCTGTTTCAACATTTACAGCAGCTTAGCGACGTATATATCTGTCGCTAATCAGTCAGTTGACATATTCCGTCGCTAAATGGTCGTTGATACGTCGCTAAACTTATAAAAAATTTAAGTGAAAAAATCCGTCGCCCGTAAGTCGCTTGTCGGTCACTAATTGGCGACTGATTACGCCGTCGCTAATTTTCAGCCGTTATTTGCCTATATTTTGTTGTGATCGTGGACTAAAATTTAAATTTCATCTAGATATTGAAACCCAAATGAACACAACAGCTCCTTTTGGGCAGCATTTAACTCCTATTTGTGATATCCTTTCTACATCCTCTAACTTCCATGCTCCCGTGTTCGAGCCTCGGAAGGATAATCATATAGCTACAAGCGAATTATATTTCTTATATTTATGTAAAATAAATAAATAATAACGCTAGTTACCATTTTTAAATTTACCTGCCCGTCAAAATTCAATTTAGATATATGATTTTCTCGTTCCTGTTTTATGACTTGTGTAACTGGTCCCCCAGGAATACGTTCGTCATTCGGTTGAGCCATCTGTTATATTTTTCCAAATATACGATTAGTAATATAGATATTCATAGAAAATCTAAATTCAATATAAAAAACAAATACTTACTAGAATCTATGTAAAGATGAAGATGAAGAACAATAATAGGAAAGATGTTATGTGAAGAGGAAGGAAGGAACAAGGGGTAGTGAAGAGGAAGGAAGAAGTAACGGGGTATATGAAGAAGAGGGAGGGAGGTTAGGGTGGTCTCCAAGAAAAGGGAGGGGGGTCTTCAATGAGGGTGGTCTCCAAGAAGGGGGGTGGTCTCCAAGAAGGCAGCAAAGGGGGTCTTCAAGGCAGCGGGGGTCTCCAAGGAGACAGCAGGGGGGAAGCCGCGCTCCATCACATATGGCACGTTCATGCCGCGCACGCCACCACCCATGGCGCATCCTTAGCGCGCCATCATCCATGGTGCGTCCTATGCAGGATTCTCTCCACGCGCGCCACCACCCATGGTACGTCATAAAGCGCGCCATCATCCATGGCGCATTCCTTCTTCGCTGCCAGCACGCGCCATCTCCAATGTCGCTTCGTTACTCAGAATAAAATTTTACTAAACTTCTTACTTTTTTTACAATTTGGGTAAAATTCTTTACCTTATATGAAAATTTATGTTTCTATAATTATCGGGATCTGTGGTATCAACAGTATCCAAGGTTTTGGATCAGAGTATCTGATTTTTTGGTATCGGAAAGTGAAAATATTTTTTATACATTTAGGCATAATTTTAATATTTTCAGTGTTGTTTCTTAGTAGTTTTGAAATTGAAAAAATAGTAGTCATCCTTACTGATTGATTTACATACGATAGATAAGTTTTTTTTTCTTTTACATGCTTTTATAACCTTTCTATGTTTTTATACTCTTGTTGATTGGTCTTTTTCGTTCAATTTTCTTTGCCGAATTGGCGAAAAAGAGACCTCCAATGTCGGTATCAGTTCATATCGGGTATCGGTTGATATCGGATCAGGACATACCAAATCGTATCGGTATCGGTCGATACTGCGAACTATGCTTCAAGGGTTATGGTGAGAGTTAGATCATTATCAGAGGCTAACTATACATAATTAGGCTCAATTACTATAACTCGGAGAATGGGAACGTAGATCAGCCCATTACTACGGAGTATACCACCATTCAAAGTACGATTACGATTATATAAAAATAAGGGAGACTATCTACAATCCATCAGTTTGTTATATAGCCTACTAACAAATCATATATTTCAATCCAACAGACAAGAAGCGGTAAGATAGGGAAAATTTATCAAATGCCCAAAAATTGTAAAAATTTTATGAAAAATCTACCGTAAAATAATATTTTATCGCGTGACCAGAATTAGCGAAAAATATATAAAAGGGTGCGGAATGACCTTTGCCCTTCTAATTTATTGAAAACACCCACGAAACCTACTCTTCAAAAAAATATTTCGATTCTTCCTCTTCTTCCATACGATGCTCACTTTCGAACTGGGTTTTCTCCTCCAAAATCTTCAAACCTTACTTCAAAAATTCGTCAGTGACTCTCCATTCGCAATCTTCCAACCATGTCGTCATCGTTAGTTCCAACTTCATCATCATCATCAGCATCAATTGGAACCCCACTTCATCATCATCAGCGTCAACTGGAACCCCACTTCATCATCATCAATAGCATCAACTGGAACCCCACTTTATCATCATGATCAACATCAACGGGAACCCCAGTTAGAGAATAGAGAGCTGATGTGAAGAGAATTAAGAGTTTTTTGTCATTCTTTGTGTTAAAATCACGGAGAATTAACATTTTCCGTGTTAAAAACACGGAAAATGGCCTTTCCCCGTGTTAAAATGACATAGAATGGCCATTCCCCGTGTTAAAATGCAGAATTGACATTCTCTGTGTTAAAAATATGGAGAATGGCCTTTCCCCTTGTTAAATTGACGGAGAATTATCATTCTCCGTGTTAAATAGGGAATGGCCATTTTTGTTGTAAAATCACGGAGAATGGCCATTTTCCGTGTTAAAATCATGGAGAATTACTATTTTCGTGTTAAAATACAGGAGAATAGTCATTCTCCGTGTTAAAATTATGGAGAATGTCCATTCTTCGTTGTAAAATAACGTAGAATGGCCATTTCTCGTGTTAGAATGCAGGAGAATGACCATTTTTTGTGTTAAAATTATGAAAAATTGCCATTCTCCATGATAAGATCACGGAGAATGGCTATTCCCGTGTTAACATGCAGGAAAATAATTATTCTCCATTGTAAAATCACGTAGAATGACCATTCTCCGTGTTAGAATGCAGGAGAATGGCCATTTTTCGTGTTAAAATCACGAAGAATGACCATTTCCCGTGTTAAGATCACGGAGAATGATTTTTTTTTTTCTTCTTTTTTTAAAGTATATATTGATTGATATCATACTTTTTGTTGTTGTTTGTTTTATATCAATGCAAACAACCGAACGCAGTGACCTAATCGTCGAAAAATTTCAAATCTCTCCACGAAGATAATGATGATGATGAGCGATGATCGGAGTTTGACTGAAGAAAAGTACAGTGAACTATGAACGATCTTTGCGATCTCTGCTGACGATGAGAGCAATGGAATTCAGATCTCTCGTAAAGAAGAAGAAGACGAAAATCGCAATCAAAATATGAGTTTGCGAATTCAAATACATATATATGACCAAATTTGCGCGAAGGGATAGCTATGATATTATCAAAATGGTAATTTTGTAAATACAGAGCATCTAAAGGGAATCTTGAAATATTTAACGTGAAAATATATAATGTTGGATTTTTATAAACACCCACCCCAAAAGTGGGTATCTTAGCAATTTTCAGGGTAAGATAATCATAATAATGAAAAACAATAAGGTGCCCAAACATATTTCATATTTGTAGCATAACACAATCATAAATCTAGTATTCAAAATAAGTTAGTAGCAGAAATGTCAATCGAACATGATTATAGATCTATAGATCTAGTTGCACTCTAGATAATATACAACCATGTCGTCCGAATACTAGGAATAGCATCTTGGATGCGAGGGCTAGCATACACGTCCTTGGCTAAAGGTCCAAAACGTTTGGTTCACTATAATGTAATCGTAATCGCAATGTAATCAAATAAAAAATAATTTTTTTTTCTTTCTATTTAATTACATTGCAAATACGATTACATTACAGTGAACCATACGAGACAGTATATACAAAAGAGTGGATGAAGGAAGGGTGTCCGTGTCACAGTCCTCTGAATGTGAACCATCTAGCGGGAGTATCAGTAGATCTTCGGAGTCGTCTATGATATCTAGTCATAAAAATCAAAAGGGTCAAGCCCTACTCGACTATTGTATTTGGTGTTGCAGATCATGTCGATTCGTCGCGGACGCACATCTTGAATAATTTTCCCTTTATTTTCAACATCCACATAACATAAAGGATGTAGTAGTGGAAAGGACAAACAAATATATCCATATGTGAAATTGTTCTAGTGTTGGTTTAAATGATATGCACATGTTCACATATAGCCAAGAACATAATAAGACATTATGTACATGCTAATTTTGAGGTTATTAATAGAATTTTCTCTGAACTAAATTTTTTGGAGACATTATGTACCAACATTCAAAGTACGATCACGACTATATAAAGATAAAGGGGACTATCCAGAGCCGATCCTGGGGGTAAGTCGGACAAGACTTGGAACTTGGACAACCCCCTTGTTAGGGTAACCCTCCAGGCTCAGCATGATCCCACCAAAAATTAGGATCACGGATGAC
Organism: Iris pallida; assembly: GCA_029216955.1. Taxonomy (NCBI): domain Eukaryota; kingdom Viridiplantae; phylum Streptophyta; class Magnoliopsida; order Asparagales; family Iridaceae; genus Iris; species Iris pallida. The sequence continues at coordinate 525,110 of JANAVB010027998.1, read as the reverse complement.
CACCAGGAGCAGCTGACAATAAGGGTTAAGGGACAACCAAAATTAGGATAGAACAATCCAACCCTCCGACCCGGCCCTGAGACTGTCTACAATCCATCAGTTTGTTATATAGCCTACTAGCAAATCATATATTCAATCCAAACAAACTATATGATAAACAATAAGGTGCCCAAACATATTTCATATTTGTAGCATAACATAATCATAAATCTAGTATTCAAAATAAGTTAGTAGCATAAATGTCAATCATACATGATTATAGATCTAGTTGCAGTCTAGATAATATACAACCATAACGTTCGAATACTAGGCCGAATATCATCTTGGATACGAGGGCTAGCTAACACATGTCCTTGGCTAAATATCCAAAAGAATAAGTGTATATACAAAAGAGTGGATGAAGGAAGGAAACCCACTCAAGTGTCCATGTCACAGTCCTCTGAATGTGAACCATCTAGCGGGAGTATCAGTAGATCTTCGGAATCATCTACGATATCTATTCATACAAAATCAGAAGGGTCAAGTCCTACTCGACTATTGTATTTGGTGTTACGGATCATGTCGATTTGTCGCGACGCACATCTTGAATAATTTTTACTTTATTTTCGACAACATCCACATAACATAAAGGATGTAGTAGTGGAAAGGACAAACAAATATATCCATATGTGAAATAGTTCTAGTGTTGGTTTAAATGATATGCACATGTTTCACATATGCCAAGAATGTACCTGCTATTTTGAGTTATTAATAGATTTTTCTTTCTGAGCTTAAAATTTTGAGACTTTTGCCCATGCTGAGTATATAATTGTTGCTGCTGTTGCAAGAATTGCATGAATAGGTATGTTACCAAAATGCACTGTTCTATCGAGGGCCGGCCAGAGGGTTGTTTATATATAAGTTGGATTTGGCCTAGACCGGTCCTAAGAAAAACAAATAGCTTGGGACGTTGCTCTATGAAAAAGAAATTTTCAAATTCAAGTCTTGCCAAACTTATCCCTGATCCGTCCTGGTCCTACATACTCACATGTGAACTGTGTTTGCTGGCTTGAATCCATGCATGTGATATTATCATTAGATCTGCATTGAGATCTAAGAATAGATAAGGCTACGCTAGGTTAGGTTAGGGGGACCATATATATGTATATAGAGAGAGACATGGTGATAGATAGATAGTACCATTGTGTTTCACACAGATTTACTTTGCCCCCCTTCAAGCCTGCTTGATTCCCCTGTCGCCCCGAGCTCTCGCTCGAGCGAGCGTACTTATCGATGATCTCGATATCGGATTCGAGAATAAAATTTCCATGCAGTGCTTCGAAAGTCCACCTGCCAATCAAATTAGCATGACGTGACTAACAGGCAAACGAATCCAGCGAATGATCATCCTTAGATCCTCCCCCCTCCAAACAAATTTTACAACTCACTCTGCAGAATCACCACTCACCAATATATGTATAAACAAATCCCCCAATTGCCTTTTTATGGAAGCTGACACTACTTCGTTTAACATACCTATCCTATTCCCACTCCAAATATATATACATATTTCGAAAATAATAATAATTGTATTAACCGAAAGTCCGCTACACCCTCAACAAAATACACTTACGACCGGATTATCCTGCGGTTAACGACAACCTAACCTATCACCCTAACTATATGTCGGGTCCAGTCTGGAGAACCGAACTCGGTCAGAATTTGGTCCTGGCCGAGTTTGTTCCGAACTCGGTTTTTCAAGTCAGAACCTTTCTGGCAGGAGCCAACCAAATTCGGTCCGGTCGGGTTTGAACGAGTTTAGGATTTAATATACATCGTTGGGTCAGATCCGATGGTGGACTATTTAGAAATTTTCTAAACCCTAAAATAGGTTTCTTAACCTCTCTCTCTCTCTCTCTCTCTCTCTCTATATATATATATATTATTATATATATATATATATATATATGCATTGAGTATGCATTGAGGATGGAGACACAAGATCAATCTAAAGAGAGCAAACAAATCAAATAAGTAACCTTACAACCGACCATCGATTGGTTGCTTCAATCTCACAAAGAGAATTATAGCCTGGTAGATGGTGTAAATTTTATCCATCTCTGTCAAAATGTTAGTACCAAAAGTCCGGTCAATTTCTCTTCTACTCTCTTATGCGGTCGACCTCAATAACCCAATAGGTTTCCAAAGCTCCAAAATCCTATTACAGGGGGGCTCATTCGAGCACCATCCTTTGTGTATGACCAAAATTTCGACACCGAAGGCACCTGCTAGGTGGGACACCATTCATACCCCCACCTTTTGGATGACAAACTCTTGTGGCAATAACCAAACTTTAATCACACTTGGGAGTTCATCCATAGTGTCTCCCTCTACAAACACTCTAGCAAACGCAAGCCATGCATCGTCTTTGCGCCATGGTAGGCCGTTCAGATAAGATTACCTATCAAGCTCTCCATTTTCATGATGTCTGGCGTATATTCCAAAACCTCAATGGAAGTCACGGGAATCTAATACATATCATAACCTTGGATAGACTATAATGTTCCATTCTGCATGGTGCATTGAGATGATTTGTTGGCTCGAAGGACAGTTTGGATTTGGATTCAAGCAAATGTATTGTTCAAAGATCTGCTCGATCGAGACAGACAGACATTCTTCAAGTGGGTGATTTCGATCATTCGCCTCTTTACCTTCACACTTGAAAAAAATATATGCTGCACATTAATTCCTTATGCTATGAGTTTTGTTGCATCTAATAAAAAAAGAGAACCAAGATAGAAGATAGTAACTAGTTTTTTTTTTTTTTTTTTATCAACTTGCTAGATGTATATATATAATATTAACCTGATATGATAGACTTAGATTTTTGCATATTGTTGTACGGACATGGGTTTTAAATTGTTGCTATAGACTTTGCATAAATGTTGAACTGCTTTTATCTCTTCATATGGAGTATAAGATTGTGGTATGGAAATGTTATATTGATGCTATGAAAATGAAGATTATCGCACTGTTGTTTTAGAGATAAAAAATATAGGAAAGTTTGGATCGTTTGGTCGTCAAGGTAGAATTCTTGGATTGGAAAAAATGATGTGAGCTATGGCTCGAAGAATGTGGTAATACGGAAGAGTTGTGTTATGGTAAATACTTTGTATAACTATTTCAGATTTGTACCATGTATATGTTTGTACTTTAATTATTCTCGCATATGCATGGTAGTGTTTAACTTGTGCACAAGGTTTTCTTCCTCAAACAGTTGCCGGGACACCAATACTACGTTGGCCTAGGGGGAACAATGTTGACGTACTAGTACAAAATGATTCGGGGCCTTCCCTGGGGCTAGCTACTCGGAATAGATGGATCATCGTGTCACTAGAAGTCCAAGATGGTTTGTGGTGCTAGTGACTTTCATATAGACTAAGTTACAAAGTTTATAATGTCTTTAATTTGTAGAGGAATATGTCAAGCCGTGATTTCAGAAAAGGGGCACTTGGCATGTTTATGTATTTGTTGAATGCTAACGAATGTATTATGCATGGACACGTATTATGACACATTTTTATATATTATTGAATGATATCATTGTATTTGACATGGAAGGACGATTAGGTATTAGGTAAGATCAACTCTGTTGCGTCACACATTTATGCTTAAAGGCACATGTATGTTGACATATAACTGATCGTAAGACAAGACTAGAAAGACCACATAATGTTGCTGCGGCGTAGTGAATGAGCAGTTAGATATGATTTGTTGTATTTGAGATTGACATTATATATGATCTAGACAACGTACTATCGTCGATGCTGCGGCATAGGCTGGACTTGGCTACGTAAACGTACTAATATTCCGAAAAGTGGGAGCGGGTCGTGACAATATTTTTTTGCACTCACCTAATCAACATTATGGTTTGGTTGAGTTGGACTCGCATGTACACGATAATGTACTGACCTTCCTCCAGTTCTACGTACAGGTGCAGGGAGCAACTTGGATGATTCTAAGGCGTCAAAGAGTTTGTAATACGTTAGTCAGGTTTTGACGGGTATGCTGAAGTGGTGTCATCCTGATGGGTATGCTGAAGTGGTGTCATTAGGGCTTCAATCATCGGTAGTAGACAGCCCCCAATTCGGTTGTCTCCTCAAACTCAAGTCAGTCGAGAATGAGCTTAAACTCTGAAACCAGACCAAACCTTTGGCCCACCTTTGTGTGATGGAAGAGGAGCTTCGTAATATCAGTCCTGGCCTCCTTTAGGAGTTCCCTAAAGATGATTATCTAGCAGAGCAGGAGATCAACCTACTCAATGATGTCCATAAGTTAACATTTTGAGGATGAAACTCAAGTCCTCTAGAGGAGAAATGTAGCTTGCTAAAAAATGGTGATCAATGCTCCAATTCTTCTATGCTACAATCAATGCTCGTTAACGCAGGCACAATATCAGCAGCCTTTTTGGAAGTGAGGGGAGGGTGTTAATTGAAACCCTTTTATAACCAGTTTAATTACGCTACCAATTTTTCTTTGAGTTTGTTTCTCTGTGGGTGGTTAGTTAGGAGGGTAACCGAGTCCTGTAGATTACTCCGAAGGAAGTAAAAGGAGTCATTAAGAGGAAAGATCCTAACAAATCTCCCGGACCTGATGGCTTCAAATCTAAATTTTATAAGCATCAATGGTATGATATTAAAGATCGATCATGTCGTTGTTGTTGTCCAAGACTTCTTCACTCATGGCAGACTCCTTAAGGAGCTCAATTATACCTATATTTTGTTGATACCCAAAAAATAAGGGACCACTTCTGTGGAAGACTTAGGTATATATCTTGATGTGATTTCTTGTACAATATCATTACCCATCTGATGTGTAATAGATTCTGAACATTATGCAAGTTCTCATTTCTCCAAATCAGACGATCATCACAAAGGGAGATCGATTGTGAAACTAGAGATTGCACATGAATTAGTGAGAGACTTCAACAAGGGAGATCATAAAGCCTACATTAAGCTTGGCCTTCATAAAGCTTATTACGATACTGTCAATCGTGAGTTTGTGTGTCACATTATGCATAGTATGGACTTCTCTCAGTGGTGTGTTGAAAGGATTTACGAACGTATTTTATCCCATTTCAATCTTTTCAGTGCTGGTTAAGGGGCAACCTCAGGGATTCTTTGGTAGCAACCGGGGGCTTAGGCAAGGGATTCCAGCAAATTCTCCATTCGGTTCCTTGCTACCGTTTTAACACGTCTGGAGAGGACAAAATCGAAGAATTTTTTAGGACATCGACATGGTTCCTACAGTGATACAACACAATATGGATGGAGATATAGAGATCCTTAACCCCTTTCTTGCTAGAGTTTGGTTGTAATTGTTTCGTAGTATGTTTATCAGTAAATTTCTTACTTTCTCACACGTAATTTTGAACGAATTTAAGAAATAAAAAAATTGAACCGTTATGGAATGTTGTTCTATGTATGTTCCAAATAGAGTTTTTGTCATGCAGATATGTGTAACTTTTTAGGATTTTGGTACATCACATCGGCAGTGACTACAGAAACAGTTGTAAAAGAATCTTTAGATTTATATCAGACCAACAAGTGGAGGCTATAGGGGTAGAAGGTGCTTAGGGACTTGTTGGGGGAGATGGTGAGCAGCCCCGACTCCGGAGCCCACCGTCCCCAAACAACCGCCGGCGGAGCGGGAGGCGACGGCGAAGGCAGCAGCGGAGGGGTCAAGGAGCAGGACCGGCTGCTCCCGATCGCGAACGTCGGGCGCATCATGAAGCAGATCCTGCCCCCCACCGCGAAGGTCTCCAAGGAGGCGAAGGAGACGATGCAGGAGTGCGTGTCGGAGTTCATAAGCTTCGTGACCGGGGAGGCCTCCGACAAGTGCCGCAGGGAGAAGCGCAAGACCGTCAACGGGGACGACATCTGCTGGGCCCTCGCGACGCTGGGGTTCGACGACTACGCGGAGCCCATGCGCAGGTACCTCCAGAAGTACCGCGAGGCGGAGGGGGACCGCGCGGCCGCCTCGGGCTCCAGCAGGGGAGGCGGCGGCGGCGGCAGGGGAAGCAACGCCGACGACGCCGACGACGGAAACCCGGTGATGTTCAATGCCATGGACAGGAACGCGGGCTCATCTTCAAGGCGGCGCTAGGCGTCGATTGTTCACTACTTTTGGCGACGATTCTATGAACACTGTTGACAAATATTGTATGTGATTGATTGTTAATACTAAAACCTCCAGGAATCGAGGAAACAGTAGCGACTCACCACCACCAGTGATCATAATTACAGGTACTGATTTCTTGTGCTTGAATTGTTTAATTAATTAGTTGGTGCAATAATACATGCTTAACTTTGAGAGCAGTGACTGTCTTCAATTATTTGAGCAAAGCTACAGCATTTTAAAGATGCATCAATATCATATATTTGTTTATGTCGTACGTATTCTTAATTAATTAAGCTGAGTTACTGTTTCTGATAATATATAGATTATTTTAGAGATTATGATGCTTGTAAGAGTGGATCTTATATTAACCAACTAGAGCTTTTTGAATAGGAAGCGATACTACTACTACAACTACAACAACAAGAACGTCTTTGTCCCAAAATTTTGGGATTGGCTAGTACCGGTATGAAAATATTGCAAAATTATATCATGATATTTGAAACGAGAAGCTGTACTTTTTAATGATAAAATGATATTAGAAACTATACCCCCAATAATTGTGCTCCGCAACAGACGATTCCAACACCAACGATGAACTAGAGACGGATCTTGCAAAGAACTCAAAGGTCAAACGCACAATGCATAAAAACACAATGATTAGTGAAAAATTCTAACCGGTAAAAATCATAAAATTAGAAGGCTATTACAAAATTGCTACAACTTTGTAACCTAATACAAGAGAAAATACACAAAGAGGACTCAAAGATAGACCCATATGTACTCCTTGCTAAAGGTAAGGAATTGAGGACAAATTAAGAAGTGGATAATATTAAATGTTTAAAGAGGGAGGCCAAGAAATATTAAAAAAAGGTTTTATGAAGAGGAAATGGAATTGAAAGGTTATTTTCGGAATCTGTTTTAACTATATCAATCTAGAAAACCTTAACACAGAAATAAAATAAACTAATTCTTGAGATATATATGTTATATTTCTATTGTCATAAAATTAAGATTTTTTTTTAAGTTGAGAATCTCTAAAATAAATGGAAAATAGAAATGTATAAGATTGATGATGTTTAGGTTTAGAAATGTTTCAGGAAGGAAAAGTTTATATGGTTAATTGATATATTCAATCAAATTCTAGGGACTAGGACTCAATGAATGGAGTATAATATTCTATTATCTGTAGAAAATGAGTAGGGGTGAGCGTTCGGTTTATTCGGTTTCGACATAATCAAAATAGTCAAAACCGAATAAACCGTAATTCTAAAAATTCAAAACCGAACCAAAATTAGTCATAACCGAAACGGAACCGATAATCAATTCGGTTTGTTTGGTTGGACTATTTTTTATTGTTTAATGGGTCGGGCCCAAAGTTTAGATTATGGTTAAATTATACTAAATATTACAATCATTATACATATGTTTGTTGTATTTCAAAGTTGGGCCTAAAATTGGATTACTTGTTAAATTACCAAAGTTGGATTTAAAATACATACATAGAAGTATTGTTTTCAAAATATACACAAAAATAGACACATTTTCAATCATAAAAATGCAAAAACATGAGGGTATTTAATAATTGCATAATTCTTATTTAGATTCTGGTTTTAGACCGAAACCAAAAGCCAAAACCAAAATCGTAAGGACTGTTGGTATTTTTAAACAGAAGTCGAACTGATTTTTTCTTCTTCAAACCTAACTGAATCTCTTATTCGATTCGGTTCTATATTTCTTAGTTCAAAACCGAATAATGCTCACCCGTACACTACAAAAATTTGTCAGATTAGCGACGTTTATAAACGTCGCTAATCTCGGTCACGTTTTTAGCGACATTTTGTAAACGACGAAAAAAAGCGTGTCGCTAATCGAGAAAACGTCGCAAAACGTCGCTATGGCGACGAAAATTAGCGACGGTAATAACGTCGCTAACTAGCGACGTTTTTTTTGGTCGCCGATTAGCGACACATTAGCGACGTTTTGCGACGATGTGGTGACATCAGATTGTCTGCCACGTCAGCAATTTAGCGACGTATATAAACGTCGCTAAACCATAGCGACGTATATATACGTCGCTAAAAACGTCGCTAAATTGGAAAAAATACAGAATCCAGAATGCAAAATACAGAATCCAACAAGAATCCAGAATCCAAAATGCAGAATCCAGAATGCAGAAATACACCTAGGTTCGTCGACCCCTTCGGTGGAACACTCAACACCGGCACGCACAATACATTCCACAATACATTCCAGAATAAATAAAACATATAAAGAACAAATAATATCCTCAACAGCTGATAAGTCAATATCCTCAAATACGTACAAAGTAAAAATATAGAGTACAAAGTCCGAAAATGCAAAAACAAAACTACTGATCGCCTGGAGCTGGAGCTGGAACCGGAGCTGGAGGAGGAGCACCACCAGATGACTGTCGTCACAACGCAAGGATCGTCTGATACTCCTCTGGTGACAGGCTGACGAGCATGTCCTCTCGTGCACCGCCGGATGTAGACGATGCTCCCGGCGTACCAGATGGTCGCTCCGTAGCCATCTCGCGGAACTGCTGCATCTGCTCGACCAACCGCTATGTAGTCTCCTACGTAGCGCGGGAAATCTGTCGCAGCGCCTCAGTCGTCTCCTCAAGCCTCTCAAAACGTGTGATGAGCGCAGGATCATTCGTATGCGGCTGCGGCTGCGTCTGCGACGCCGCCATCCTCTGCAGCATCTCGTCACGCAGAGCTGCGATCTGCGCATCGATACTCTGCTGGGCTAACAGCGACTCCTCAGTCTATGCGGGGCCGGGCGTACTAGTGGCGGTCCTAGAGGACTGTGACGCAATGAAGGCACCATAGGAGCCCGTACCATAGTACGTACCCCTATGCATGCCACCAACGGCCCTCATCCACAGCTCGTCATCTGACTGAGCTGCGACGGCTGGAGGCTGCTGGAAGGTGCTAGCTCCAGCTCCCTCTGACTGTGTCGACCCGGCCTCCCTAAGCCTCAAAAACTCAGCCTAGAAATAACATCTATATGAATTTTCTACGTAACTAAAATTTATAGTAATGAACTAGCATTAAGTAAAACTACGTATAACATCTATATGAATTCTCTACGTAACTAAAAATTAATAGTAATGAACAAGCATTAAGTAAAACTTACGTAGGTGTCCCGGGCCTTGTCGTCAACGAACCGCTCCTCCTTCGTGTGCGTAGCGAGGAACAAGGTCACCATATTCGGGTCCTCTCCCGAGTCAACCTGTTACGAAATTATTATATGATTTGTCAGTTAAGTTGAAAGAAATATATTACTATAAAATATTAATTATGGGTATACGGAGAGATATGTACCATATAAGTAAAGAAATCCATGATGGACTGTGACCCACCACAACACTGCGACCCCGCCTGTCGTGCTCTTTTGTTCTTTGCGGACTTCTCCTTGTAGGTTCCCTCCTCGAATCTCCTCTTCATTGCCGCCCAATCGACGGCAGAGATCCAACCCTGAATAGGCCTCTCCCCGGCGCTCGCGATCCTTTTGGTCGAGGATCGCGTCCCTAATGAGCTTGCTGGCGACGCTAGAAAAAATAGACTCGACAGCAACGACGCGGTGGGAAGGGAAAAAATAAGTCTACTGAAAAAATCATAGAAGTACGTAAGTTATAACATAACATATTAAATGTTAAAAGAAAATAAATTTTTACGTACCGAGAAGTGCTCAAACCAGAAGGCCTTCTTGTCGGCCGGGACATCCCTCCAGTTGATCCAGGGCCCCCCATAGTTTTGTCGCAGGAATGTACCCAACGATCGGTGTACGGAGGAGGGACAATACCTGTAAAATGGAAATTAAAATTTATTAAACAAGTTTATAATAAATTAAACAAATTAAATGCAACAATTTTACTTACTGCCTGGTCCGAGTACATGCCCAAATCTCCAACCTCAGATCCCCCTCCGGGCGACACGGAGGATCTGTTTCAAATGGGAGCTGCAGCCTGCCCCTGCCCCACCCCCTGCCCCTGCCCCTGCCCCTGCTCGCAGCCTTCCCTCGGCCTCGGCCTCGGCCTCGGCGTGGGCCTCGCCATCATCCTCGCCCTCGACGTGGGCCTCAGCCTTCTCCTCAATAGTGGGGTCGGCCTCTGGAATACTCGACGGTAGCGGCGTAGAAGTAGAAGGCCCTTAGCCTGGAACTGCTAGAGCCGGGGCCACTGCTGGCGACTAGACCGCTAGTGTATACTGGAGTGCGGGGGATGAGGAGGACCCGGTAGGAGGAGTGGTAGATGGAGAGCGTCCTCCTCGTCGACTCCCACCGGCACCGGTACCAAAGGATCCACGTCGAGCCATATCTGAAAAAAATAAATATTAGAGAAAATTAAAACAAATACAAATATGAAATAGAAACTATGCTACCTGGCCACAAAAGTATATACAAAAATAATCACCAAACTCGACTACTAGCTAGACCACAAAAGTATATATAAAAATTAAGTGTCATAATCAACAAACCAGACCACTAGGCCATAAAAGTATTACAAATTTAGGTCAAACGGCCAACAAAAGTAGACCATACTAATCTGAAATTAATATTCAATCCTCTTCTGAAAATTCATCTTGTTCCTCTTCCTCTTTCTCTTCCTCTTCCTCTTCCTCTTCACTTCTATCAACTTTCTCTTCCTCTTTCGATACTTCTACCTCTTCCAATTGATGAAACATGTCATGGAAAACTTTCGCTGAGTCCACATCGACAATATTTGTAATAAGAGGTAGTTCGTCTTCCTGATAAGCTATCTCGTCGACATCGATGGTATTTCGAGCTTTAGTTTTACAGACTACCACCAATCTGATCTCCCGGCTCCTCGTTTTGGATAGCTGGTAAAGTAAACTAGTTGAGCCTGACTTGCTAGAACAAACGGCTCATAAGTTTGATATCGACGGCGATAATTTATGTCGACAAGACCATGTTTGTCAACTCTCCAACCTCGACCTTGGATCGGATCGAACCAGTCACATCTGAGCAAGATGATCTTACAAGGTTCTATGGCATAATTGTATGTCAGTTCCACAATCTCTCGTAAGACGTCAAAGAAGTCATTGTCTGGGTCGACATCTTTGTAGTTTGAAGATTTTATGCACAAACAGCTATTCTTCGTAGAATCCAGATCCAATAAGTCGTCTCTTATTCGAGCATTTGTTGACTTGAACTTGAAGCCATTTATGCAGTAACTTGGCCAGGTCTTCACTTGATAAATTGGTCCCTTGGCTATAGTTTTAATATACTCATTCTCAAGGATTGCCTCCGGACGATCAACCTAAATACCAAATAAACGATGCTAACTTAATTATTCTGTGCAAGAATATACGTACAGAAAAAGTAAATTGTAAAGATATCCTTACATATGCTCTCAACCAAAAAGAAAAATGAAGTCTCATTTGCTGTTCTGCTTCCTCCTCTCGGCTGCGTACGGATTGCTGGACGTTACCTACCTCTTAAACATGCTGAAAAGCAACGAAACATAGGTATATTTGTTATATTTAGAAGCAACGAAGCACGCAAAATAATTTTACTTACCCCTCTAGCTTGTCCACTTCTTCCTCTTCGCAGTTGAGCAATACATATAACATTGCAGCCCTAACCTCGTCGTCATTCAGATATCTTTTTTTCATTTTACCAGATGGTTTTTCGTAGGCAGTAATACTTTCAGTTTTGCCTCATTACCATCTTCATGGCCGTCGTCATTTCTGGGAACTCTTGTTCTGTTTGTAGCAATATGAGACTGGAAATACATGAAACAGAAGTTCGAAATCTCCTCAAGGACATATGCTTCACAAATAGAATCCTCCACCCGTGCCTTATTTTTCACCTTCCTCTTCAGGTAGTTCAACTGTCGCTCGAACGGGTACATCCAACGATAACCGATAGGTCCAGCAACAAGAGCCTCATGGACAAGATGAATCGGCAAATGCTCCATTGAGTCGATGAATGCCAGAAGAAAAACTCTCTCAAGTTTACAAAGTGTTACCACAATGTCCTTCTCTTGCTTCTCTAAATGATCGACGACAACTTGCTAGAACAAAGATCTCTGAAGAATATGCTAAGCTCTGTTAATGGATCCCAGACTACCGCGGTAATAATTTTCGAAATGCAACAGGAATTAACATCTCCATGAATACGTGGCAATCGTGGCTCTTCATTCCGGTCAGTTTACACTCCCCAATGGGGACAACCTGAAGACATTATATATTATTCTTGTCAATTAACTGGAAATGCGGTAGGGGGACTTCATTTGCCCTGGGATCAGGCAGGTTCTCTAAAGAGGCCCAGACACTACATAGCCAAAAGAAAAATGCTTTTCAAGAGACATCAACATAAATCTTTTCCAATCAGTGTAATAGTATGATGGTTTATCAACTCCATTTTGACAGATGCAAATGACTATACACGAATGGACTTAAATGTTTGAATGCCATATCTTTCATGAATATAAATAACTTCCAATGAATACCAAACACTAGGACTTGTCATAACATTTTAGGATTTTGCCTTAGTTTTCTAGAAGTTGTTTACAATGAGGCAGCCTCAAATAACCATACAATTCTTTCTTCCTTAGAAGTTAGTTTATCTACTTTGCCATAGTTGGTTGTCTTTTAGCAGATGAATAATGAAACCAGTCACAATCCACTATCTCTTGATCCAAATTATTTATTCCACATCTCATTTTTAGTTCTAATTTCTGATTCAAAAG
>JANAVB010027998.1:362212-507212 GCA_029216955.1 Iris pallida | reverse complement strand
AATGGAATGAAGGAAAATCAAAAAGATTTATTTCCTACCCATATGGAAAGGAAAAACTATTTCCTTCATTTGTGTTTGGTAGGATGGAAGGAAAATGGAAGTGATATATTTTCCTTTGTTAGTATGAAAAAAAAAAGTGGAAGGCAGGAAAATAAAAAATAGAGACTTTACCAATTATATCCTCACATATTTATTTACCATTTGACTTTATTGAACTACTTCAAAATAATATAATTTCTATAGGGTATAATTTTAAATTAAAATGAGTATGCACTTTTCCTTCCACTTTTCCTCCCACTTTTTGGGTGATTGATTTTCTTAGGTTACGAGGGAAAATCATTCCCTTCACTTTTCCTTCCATCCACTTTTCTCTCATCCATTTTCCTTCCTCCCACTTTTCCCTCCTACCAAACACACCCTAAGAAACTTAGAGGCTTATGCCAACCTCGAGCTGGATTTCCTAATGTCTATTAATGACAACAGTAAGGAAACATGAAGCATGCCATGCATAAGTAGTCATTCCTATTCTACTGGACTTGGTAACTAATTAGCTAGGAATTGATAGATTCTGATAATTTGGTTCTACGTACTTTTGGGGTAAATCTGATATAAACGATATGAGTGATAGGTGACTAATATTGTATGCATAATGCAATTTTAGGATGATGTTTTACTTCTGACTTAAGTAATCTTGAGATTTTGTCCTGGCATAATATTTATTTTTAGCTCATAACTTAATTCTATCTAGATATGAATTCATAAATCTCTACAAGCACGCATATATATGATACTAAATAATTGATTTCTTCATTGTATGAAAAGTCCATGAAATTTGTTCTTGACATTATTTCAAGGAATTACCAAGATAGTTAAGCATAAACGTGCACTTTGGTCGGATACGATGATATAAGCTGTAGGCAGCTAGGGATATTATAGCAAGAATGTCTTCACTGGGATTGTAGTTTTTTTCTTTCTTTTTTTTTTCTTTTTTTTTATCGTGTTTGAACTAAGGTTGGTCATTTGATGTTTCTGACTTCTGTAATATATATGTATTCCAGTCATGATTAATGAACTCGATCATATGTACATGCCTTGTGAAAATTGAATATGTTTCAACTTAATCTGCAATGCTTACGTACTCAAGGCTTTGCGTACGTACTTCCAATCCACCATTTACTGATACGAAACTTGAAGATGCTATAGCTCTTAAATGCTGGACAACATTTATAAGTCTGTGTGTGGTTTCTTTGTGGCTCTACTGTTAATGCCATTAAAATGTTATAGTGAATGTTGTTGGTGCTGAATACAAACACTCAGAAGGTGCCGAGCACACAAACAGGGGAATGAAAGAGTTGGTATAAACTGAGATGCTTGTATTCGTTATTTTCAACGTTACAAGTAATGCCTATTTATAGGTGAAAGAAACAAACTAACAGTAAAAAGGTGGAGCTAATGGCTCCTACTAACATGCTTATTCACATAAACCAAGTCATGCACACAAGGTGATGGCTGAAGAATAGGGATGTGATGAGAACAGGATTAAGTCCAACAAATCACCCCCCTAATCCTGTTGTATTGACTTCACCTCCATTACGTCGGATCTGGAATCACGTTCACAATGCCTATCCCTTTCCTCATTTCCACGAACTTCACTCGTCCGAGTGCCTTCGTGAGTATGTCGGCGAGCTGCCCATCCGTGCCAACATGGTCGACACCGATACTTCCGTCCTTGATCCATTCACGAATGACATGAAACCGAGTGTCGATGTGCTTACTCCTTTCATGGTGCACTGGATCCTTGCTGAGTGCTATCGCTGACTTGTTGTCGACACGAAGGGTAACCTTCTGTGGATCCTTGCCGAGCATCTCTGCCAGAAGTCTGCTGAGCCAAACTGCTTGACAGGCTGCAGTTGCCGCTGCAATGTACTCCGCCTCACAAGAAGATAGCGCCACTATCTTCTGCTTCTGCGACGCCCATGTGATGATGTTGGAGCCGAGGAAGAAAACCGTCCCTGTGGTGCTTTTTCGATCGTCGATGTCGCCCGCTAGATCACTGTCGCTGTAGCCGACGAGCGTTGCATCAACAGCTCCGGATCGGTACACGCATCCGTACCCGACTGTCCCACGTATGTATCGTAGGATTTGCTTTACGGCGGCCCAATGTTGCTCACCTGGCGCCTCCATAAACCTACTTGTGATCCCGACTGAAAAAGCAATGTCGGGACGAGTGTTTACCAAGTATCGCAAGCTGCCGATCAAGCTTCGGTACTTGGTTGCGTCGACCGGTTTTCCGCCGGTCGTCTTTCCTAGCTTCAACCGGGCCTCCATCGGAGTGTGGCATGGGTTGCATGCCTCCATACCTGCAAGCTTCAATATCTTGGTGGCATACCTTGATTGGCACACCGTTATCATCTGCTCTTCCTGCTTTCTTACCTCAATGCCCAAGTAGTAGCTCAGGAGTCCGAGATCACTCATTTGGAAGAGTTCTTGCATCTGCTTCTTGAACAGTTCGATAACGCCCGCACCCGTGCCAGTGATGATCAGATCGTCGACGTAGACACCGACCAATAGCCGAGTGTCGGAGCTGCCCCTTCGGTACAGAGCGTGATCCAGCTCGCATCGCTCGAACCCGAGTGACACCAATGAGGTGTCGAGCTTGGCGTTCCAAGCACGCGGTGCCTGGTGTAGTCCATACAACGCTTTTCGAAGTTTGAGTACCTTGTGCTCGTTCTCCTTGTCGACAAAACCTGCGGGTTGATGAACGTATACCTCCTCCTTCAAGTCGCCGTTGAGGAACGCCGACTTCACGTCCATATGGTGAACCTTCCACTGTCGGTCGGCAGCCACCCCGATTAACAGCCGCACCGTTTCAAGCCGAGCAACGGGCGCGAACACCTCATCGAAGTCGATGCCTTGCCGCTGCACGTACCCCTTCGCCACGAGCCGAGCTTTGTGTTTTACTACATTTCCTGCAGAATCATGTTTCACCTTGAAGACCCACTTGAGCCCGATCGCTCTATGGCCGGCAGGAAGTGTTGAAAGCTCCCAAGTGTTGTTGCTTTGGATGGACTCCATTTCAGCATCCATGGCGCTCTTCCATACACCTTCATTTAGCGCCTCCTCTACAGTTGCAGGCTCCTCTGCAGCAGAGAGGCAGAGCCCGCTGTACTCCAGCTCGCAGGCGGGCGTATTTTCATAGAGGCTCTCCAACGTCTTGTACCGTAGCGGCACCCCCTCAGTGTCGGATGTCCCACCTGTTGGAGGAGAGACGAAACCGTCATTGATACTTACTGCCGGTACGGGCGTTGGTGGAGACATTGGTGTTGATGGTGTCAACGGAGTTGGTGGAATGGTCAGTGTAGCCGGCGTTTGCTGCGCTGCACCTTGAGCCCCGGATGCTGACACTGTCGTTCCTGGCTCTGGAACAGGATCCGTGGAATACACCACCGAGAAATCCTCGTCCATTCTGTGCACTCCGTTACTCACCTCCCAGTTCCACCTGCGACCTTCCTCGAAGATGACGTCACGAGTGATGTAGAGACGCTCGGCCACCGGGTCATACACTCGGTATGCCTTAGTGCCGTCCTCGTACCCTAAGAACACACCCGGGCGTGCTCTGTCGGAGAGCTTGGTAACGCCCGGACCGACGACCTTGACGTGAGCCACACAGCCGAAGGTTCGAAAGTGCTCCACGCTTGGCTTCTTCTTTCTCCACGCTTCATATGGAGTGCAGCCCTGAAGATTTCTTGTCGGCGACCGATTCAGTATATAAACAGCCGTCTTCACTGCTTCTCCCCAGAACATGACCGGCACGCCCATGCTTTTCATCAGGCTGCGAGCCATTTCGACGACCGTTTGATTTCGACGCTCGACGACTCCATTTTGTTGCGGGGAGTATGGTGCCGTAGTGTTCCTCCTGATGCCATACTCGTTGCAGAAGGTGTTGAACTCGACCGAGTTGAATTCGCCACCACGATCGGTACGGAGCGCCTTGACTTTGACATCATGCTCGTTTTCGGCAAGAGCTTTGACCTTTTTGAAAGCCTTGAATGCATCCTCCTTGCTCCTGAGAACCTCCAGCCACATGTATCTGCTGTAGTCGTCAACAATCAACATAAAGTACCTGTTGTTGCCGATCGTGGCTGGAGTGATGGGACCGCACAAGTCTGAATGGAGGAGGTCGAGAACGCGTTTCGAGCGATACGTCGTTGCACGAGGGAATGGAGTGCGGTGCATCTTACCAAGAATACACCCTTCACAGAATTGCTCCATCCGATCAATGGTCGGCATGCCACGCACCATGCCCTTTGCACCGAGTTCATGAAGGGCACGGAAATGAAGGTGACCATACCGAGAGTGCCACCGCCATGCCACGTCAGTGTTGCTAGCGAGGAGGCACACAGGTACTCCCAAGTTGAGATCCACGGTATAGAGCCGGTTGTTCCTTCGCAGCACTCGAGCCAACAAGAGTCGCTGCCGGTCGTACAAACATAGCTCGCCGTTCTCGATAATGATCTTGCACCCATTTTCATCAAGTTGCCCTAGGCTCATGATGTTGGTGCGTAGTTGCGGAATGTAGTAGACATCCGAGAGAACCCGATGCTCTCCATTCCTACAAGTGAACAACACGACGCCGCGCCCCTGGATATGAACAACGGAGCCATCTCCAAATTTTACCGTACCTCGTACCGATTTGTCGATCTCAGAGAGCATCTTCTGATCCCCCGTCATGTGGTTGCTTGCCCCCGTGTCGAGGTACCAATGGTCGTCATTTGTGACCATCGGAACTACGCGTTCCTCATTCAGGAACACGTTCGGTACTCCTTTTTCGCCTTGTCGTTGATGCCGACCGTGGTAAGCAGGAGAGCCGGCGGCTCCTCCTCTATCCGAGCGATGTGTGCCTCGTTCGCCTTGCGATCACGGTCGCGCTTGGCCTTCCTGCACTCTTGGGCCCAATGGCCAGGGATGCCACAGTAGCGGCACTCGCCTTTTCGTCGTTGGTCTGAACCACCGCTGCTGCCTGCAAACGATCGGTTACCTCCGGACGTCTTTTGCTTGGAGATGCCTTTACCTCCCTTGTCACCACCCCCGGACGAGCCCGGGCCACGCCCGCGCTCCCGCTGCTTCTGCCGGGCTTGCCATTCTTCCTCAGTGAAGAGTAAGTGACCACCGGCAGGTTGATGATCCTCGAGATCGCCACGCTCCTCGACGACTAGTAGCCGCCCCGTGATGTCCTCTATCGAGAGGGTCTTCAGATCCACAAGCGATTCGATCGCCATGGCCATCTGCTTGTATGCACGCGGTACGCTCCGAAGGAACTTGAGTACCGCCGTGTGCTCCGTGACCGGATCACCGAGCAATTCGAGATCGTTGACGAGCGCCGTGAGTCGAAGGCCGAACGACTCCACCGTCTCGCCGTCTTTGAACGTGAGACGTTCGTACTCCAAGCGTCGCGTCTGCGCCTTGGCCTCCCGAACACGCTCGGTACCGATCCGCATGATCTTGAGCGTGTCCCACGCCTCCTTGGCCGTTGCCTTCGTACCGAGAGTGCGAATCAACTCCGGAGGGATTGCTCTGAGTAGAGCGGACATGGCTCGCCGATCGTCCCGACAGTCGCTGCTGCCTTCGCCAATGCCGTCCTCGACGACGTTCCACAGGCCTTTCGCCTGCAGTTGGACTTTCATGAGGATCGCCCACTCCGCATAGTTGGTACGCGTGAGGGGCGAGAAGTGCGCTGCATTCTCTCCCTCGAAGACGATGCGCTCGACGATGCGTGTCTCACCATCACCAGCTTGCGATGATGACGACCCGCCGGTGTTCTTCACAAGGCTACCCGCAACTCTTGCTTCTCCATTTGTCGAAGCAAATCGAACACCAAATGGCTCTGATACCACTTGTTGGTGCTGAATACAAACACTCAGAAGGTGCCGAGCACACAAACAGGGGAATGAAAGAGTTGGTATAAACTGAGATGCTTGTATTCGTTATTTTCAACGTTACAAGTAATGCCTATTTATAGGTGAAAGAAACAAACTAACAGTAAAAATGGAGCTAATGGCTCCTACTAACATGCTTATTCACATAAACCAAGTCATGCACACAAGGTGATGGCTGAAGAATAGGGATGTGATGAGAACAGGATTAAGTCCAACAAATGTTATTCCTCCCATGGGGGAAGTTTACAATTTGAGCATATCTATCATGTAAATGCATATATACAACACACTTTCATAACTGAGCATATCTATCTTGTAAATGCATATACAACACACACTTTCATAACTGAGCATATCTATCTTGTTTCATTAACCATTACAAACTCATGCATTTGACATTTGATCAGTTAAACTCATTTAACACTCTTTCGTCGACATTTATTAGTCAAAGTCTTATTCAGACGAGCAGTATTATATTTACGGATTTTTTTGACTTTCATCCCACTTATAATTAGTATGAAATTGTAGCAGCATCTCACTTTTTTTGTTTATTATAAAATATTTTTTTTTTGTCACGAAAAATGTTAGACTTACATTACACTTTCAGGGATATTTTCAGGGATATTTTTTTGTTGATGTATTCCTGAAAGTGTGGAATCTCACATATATATATATATATATATTATATATATATATATAATATATATATATATATATATATATATATATATATATATATAAGCATTGTTATGGATGTCTTATATAATTATGTTGAAATTTTCTTCAAAAAATTTCGGATTAAAATCTGCAAGAAAATAAATTAAATTAAAAATTACCGGCCTCCAAGGAAGTCGTGCACGTAGCACTGCCCTAAGTGTTAGCTCGGGTCTATGTGCAGACCGTATCCGAACACTCCTAGTGGTAAAATTCCCGCTCCACCGGAATCTCCTTGCCGCACACGACTTGGAGAGAGTGACCCCGACTTAGCTCTGCCCAGAGCATCGAAAAACAGCAGCGGTAATACGAAGGAGACGAGAATTTTAGAAAATTTCGAGAAGAATAATTTTTCTGTGTGTTGGAGAAGAAAAGGAGATTTCAATATATAGGCAGCCCATTATCCCAATGCAATGAATGGTGTTAATGGCAAAAATTGATATTTCATCATGGCTATTAAAAATGACATAAAAAGAAGCATAGCCGTTTGGAGAATATTAAAGTTAGGAATTGATTTTTTTTCCTTTACAGCAATAGTTGTATACAACAATCCCTCCCCCCCCCCCCCAAAAAAAAAAAATCAAGTTCCGGAAAAGGAAAAAAAAGAGTAGAAAGGATCTGGGCAGATTTATACTATGCGTAAATGAGATGGATTACAGCCTTGAATCTCACATAGTGACTATTGTTTTTGTCTGAAGAAGAGCTTGATGGACTACGCCTTGAATCAGTCTTCTTGAACCAGATTCAGAAAATAGCACACATAGTACGCTAGAGGTACTTGGGTCTATCGGATGGCGCGTTTGGTTGGCTATGCGCACTTTTACACATTCATGAGAGTTGTCTAGGATCGCCCTGTCCTATAGTCGCGGCCCTCACGACCTCTCATATAGGTAAGTCCTTAAGGGTTGGTGATAGGAATCAACCCTGCATAACATGCTTGGACTTATTAAGAGTTTAAACTCATCCTATCCATATCACACAAGGAACACTGTCACCATAGGGATGGGGTATAAATGTACACATGTACAGCCTCCTGGACTTTTATTTTGAAGAGAATTTAATCTCAGGTCGGTGTTCCATAATAGTCATCTAGTCCAGCTTGTTCCTACCCATTGAACCGGCTTCTTGGGATCTCCAGTCAGACTCGGTTGGGTTGCCACTGCTGGTGACTATACTATGGACTTAACCCCATCCCCCTCGATGATTCTAGGATCAATGTCCTAGACAGACCCTTCGTCAAGTGGTCTGCAAGGTTCTTTTCTGACTTTATATAGTCAAGAACCACATATTTACCCAATAGGCTCTTTATTGACTTAAAGCGCAGCTGCAGGTGCCTGTTCATCTTAGAATTCACAAAATCATGCTTTAGTAGTTCAATAACATACTTATTATCACAGTTTATGGAAATTGCAAGAACAGGATAAACAGAAACAGGTATATGCATAATAAGATTTCTGAGCCGTTCGGCTTCTGTACAGGTAGTATCCAAAGCTATCATTTCAGAGTCCATTGTACTTCTGGCTATGATAGTTTGTTTACGTAATCCCCATGAGATTGCAGCTCCTGCTAGGATAAAAACATATCCAGTAGTGGATTTCACATCATGTGAATCAGTTACCCAATTTACATCGGAGTAACCTTCTATGATGTCAGGGTGTCTAGTATAATGAAGTTTATAATCTAGAGTTTCTTTAAGATATCTAAATACTCTATCCAATGCAGTCCAATGTGATTGATTTGGGTTACTAGTGTACCTACTTAGTCTCCCAATAGCAAATGCAATGTCAGGTCTAGTCCTATTTGTTATGTACATAAGGGATCCAATCATTTGTGAATATCTATGTAGTTCTATAGGTAATCCTTCATTCTTCTTGAGAACAACATTGCTGTCATAAGGGGTAAGGATATGTTTCTTGTCAAAATACTCAAACTTCCTTAGCATTTTCTCAATTGACTGTGCTAAGGATAGAGTATAGCCCTCTTTCCTTTTTGACACTTACATTCCTAGGATCATATTTGCCTCACCTAGGTCTTTCATGTCAAACTGGTTAGATAAATAATTCTTAGTGTTATTTATCAGTTCCAGTGAAGATCGTAGAATAAGGATATCATCAACATACAAGCATAAAATAACACAACTTTCATTTATATTTTTAGAATACAAACACTTGTCATATTCATTTGGCACAAAACCAAATTTTATAATGACTTTATCAAATTTATTGTGCCATTGCTTGGGAGCTTGCTTTAGGCCATAAAGAGATTTTACTAATCTGCAAACCTTCTTTTCTTGACTTTTAGCAATAAAACTTTTAGGTTACTCCATATATCTCTTCTTCTAAATCTCCATTTAGAAATGCTGCATTTACATCCATTTGATGGATCAGCATATCATGAATGGATGCTAAAGCTAGAAGTATTCTAATAGAAGATATTCTAGCTATAGGAGAGTAGGTATCAAAATAATCTAATCCTTTCTTCTGGGTAAAACCTTTGGCTACTAATCTAGCCTTATATTTCTCTATGGTACCATCGGCTCTAAGTTTCTTTTTAAAGATCCACTTACAACCTATGGGTTTGCTACCTAAAGGAAGATCTGCTAAAAACCAAGTATTATTCTCCATGATGGAGTTGTACTCATTGTTAATAGCTTCTTTCCAGAAAGGAGCATCAGGAGAGGATATGGCTTCTTCATAAGTTGAGGGATCATCCTCTATCAAAAAGTGAAGAATCCTTCTCCTAAATTTTTTTAATCCTTTCTCTTTTACTTCTTCTAGGTTCTATGACTTGTTCAGATTGAGAATTAGGCATTTGGTCATGAGAACTAGTAGACGGAGTAAGAGAAGGGTTAGAGGAAGATGAATGGGTTCTATTCTTGAAGGAAAAAATATTCTCAAAGTAAACTGCATCTCTAGCTTCAATGATTGTGTTATTAGAGATTTCATTTACTTCAAAATGGGTTACAAGAAATCTATTGGCATTACTATCTAGGGCATATCCTATGAATACAGCATCTATAGTCTTAGGTCCTATCTTCCTCTTTTTGGGTTCAGGAATTCCTACTTTAGGTAGACATCCCCAAACTTTGAGGTAATTAATCCTAGGGGTCCGACCTTTCCATAATTCATATGGGGTCTTATCATTAGTCTTACTGGGTATCCTATTAAGAATATAACAGGCTGACAATAAGACTTCTCCCCAAAGATTATCAGGGGCACCTGAGCTGAGAAGCATGGCATTGACCATATCTAAAAGAGTACGATTCTTTCTTTCAGCAACTCCATTGGATTGTGGAGAATAAGGAGCAGTTACCTCATGAATAATTCCGTGCTCTTCACAGAAGTTAGTCATTTCATTTGAGGTATACTCTCCACCACGATCTGATCTAAGGATCTTAATCTTCCTATCCAACTGGTTCTCAGCTTTAGATTTATAGACCTTGAATTGTCTAGAACTTCATCTTTGGTCTTCAGGAGATAGGTATAACAATACTTTGAATGATCATCAATAAAAGTAACAAAGTATTTCCTACCGCCTCGGGTCAAAATCCTATTGGAATCACAAACATCACTATGGATAAGTTCTAGGAGTTCAGAATCCCTATAGACAGATTTAAAAGGCAATCTAGTGTGTTGGCTTGAACACAAATCTCACATTTGTGTTCATAATCTATAGGAGTCTTAGGGATAAGATCTAAGTTCATCATCCTTTTAATAGATCCTAAGCACATGACCTAGTCTACCATGCCAAATTTGATGATTTAATATTTTAATAAAGGAAGAAATTGAACTTTTATTCACGGTACTTAAAATAAAAAGTCCATCTTTCACAAATTATTTTCCAATAAACAAATTATTTTTAGAGAAAGCTACTTTATTGGCCTCCATTACAATTTTGTATCCTGAGGCTAAAAGGGGATCCACTAACAAGATTTTTCTAACAGACGGCACATGAAGCACATCATGGAGAGGTAGAATTTTCCTGATGTCATCTTCAGATCTATTCTTCATCTTCCTAATTTGTGTCGTTGAGCCATCTCCTAGAGTCACGCCTCCTCCACCTGATTCCTGATAGGTTGAAAACAGGAGCGATCAAATGAAACGTGAACATTAGCTCCAGAATCCAACCACCAATTATCAGAATGGAAAGACAGGTTTACTACAGGTTGAAAGCTTACTGACCTGAAGGAGCTGGAAGACCCATTCAGAATCATGTTAGCCTCTGGCTTGCTTTTCCTTTGAATGAGTTCTGGATAGGTTCTTCCTTTGGAAGCAGTTGATGACTGTATAGTTGGTTCTACTACACACAAAACAAAATCTTCTTTGATCCTGAGTCTGACCAAAGTTTCTAGGTTTTTGGGGTTGAGGGTGGGTTTGGTGAGGAGGTTGAAAACTCTGCTTCTTTTTGAAAGAGTTTTTCTTGGATTTGATATGGTTGTTTGACCTAGATTTTGTATGACTTTCTACAAGGTTTACCTTAGCTATGGCATTTGACATAGCTTTGGTCTTGGACCTATATTGCTCTTCTGTTCTAATTTTTTGTAGAGCTTGAGAGTACGTAATAGATCCTTGTAGATGTAGTAGGTCCTTTGCCACTTTAGACCAGTAAGGAGGTAGTTATCTATCAAGCATCCTATTTTGTGCTCAGTAGAAAAGAATGTTCCCTTGGCTTGAACATGCCTAAGGTGTTCTTGGAACTCATGGATTTGGTCATTGATAGGTTTGTTATCTACCATGACATATTGGTTGAATGTGGTGGAATTGAATCTATCAATTCCAGCATCATCACAACCATACTCATCTTCCAAAGCATCCCAGAGTTCTTTAGCGCTTTTATACTCAAAAAATATGTCATAGAGTGACTCCGACATAGCGCTTAAGATTCTGTGGAAGCAGTGGTAGTCAATTTCCTTAGAGGTCTTAGGCTTGGTAGAAGAGGAGGACTTGGAAATCCCTACGTCAGACTCAGTCTCATCAGAATCATTTGAGATGGACGTGGACCCATCAATGGCTGAAATCAGGCCTAAGGTGGTAAGACAAAATTTTATCTGACTCTGCCACCTCTTGAAGAAGGTGCCATTGAATTTAGCAGGCTTTGCAAAAAAAATTCTTCCTTGGAAGTCATGTTTTCTAAAGTCTGTAAAATTATATTTACTCAATAAGATGGCTTTAAACTAAAATTAACAATTAAAATAATTTTAGTAATAGACCTTTAAAATTTTTAGTTTTTCAAGTTTTGATAAGGTTGGGTTAGCTGTAGGGGCCGGATCCCAGCAAGCGGAGGTTCACTAGGAACATTTAAGTACCGGTCGCTTAGACGAATTTTTGCCTTGTTGACAGAAGGGCCCTTTCGGCTTGTTCCCAAACAAAGCTTAACTTTAGAACTTTAAAATTAAACTTTTTTTTACTAAATCAATTAATTGTTTGATTTAGCCTAAATTAAAATATTGAGTAAAGAAAACTAGTATTGACAAAATGTACTAACACAATAATATTTGTCTAAGATGTCAATTTAACAAAGAATGACAATGAACGGATATTAATTGATATGTGAAATATAATTGATATGTCAAATAATGACAATGAACAATAATGACAATGAATAAATATTAATTATGTAACAAATAATATTAAATGAGAGACAAAATTTGTTTACCAAATAGCAAGTGGATTTAAGCAACAGAAACTTTGTTAACATAAACTTTGGAAATGGACTTTAAGCAAATGAAAGTATTAATAGAAAAGCAAATGTCTGAGTATTGTCTAAGCAAACTTTATTAACATAAACCGTTTAGGACAATAACAGAGTATTGTCTAAGCAAATGTCTGAGTATTGTCTAAGCAAACTTTGTTAACATAACCGTTTAGGACAATAATAGAGTATTGTCTAAGCAAACTGAGTATTAACAGTAACAAGTTTTAATAGAAAAATGTCTAAGCAAATATTTGTCTGAGTATTTTTTTTATGAACAGTGACAGTGACAAGTTTTAACAGTAGCAAATATGTCTAAGCAAATATGTCTAAGCAAACTTAACATAACAAGTTTTAACAGTAACAAGTTTTAATAGCAAAAATGTCTAAGCAAATATTTGTCTGAGTAATTTTTTTTTTATGAACAGGGACAGTATTTTCACTAACAACTTTTAACCGAAGCAAATATTTTTTGAAGATGGAATAACTCTTAGATTGTTGGAATTTTCTTCAAAAAACTTCAGATTAAAATCTGCAAGAAAATAAATTAAATTAAAAATTACCGGCCTCCGAGGAAGTCGTGCACGTAGCACTGCCCTAAGAGTTAGCTCGGGTCTATGTGCAGACCGTATCCGAACGCTCCTAGTGGTAAAATTTCTGCTCCACCGGAATCTCCTTGCCGCACACGACTTGGAGAGAGTGACCCCGACTTAGCTCTGCCCAGAGCACCAAAAAACAGCAGCGGTAATACGAAGGAGGCGAGAATTTTAGAGAATTTCGAGAAGAATTTTTTCTGTGTGTTGGAGAAGAAAAGGAGGTTTCAATATATAGGCAGCCCATTATCCTAATGCAATGAATGGTGTTAATGGCAAAAATTGATATTTTATCATGGCTATTAAAAGTGACATAAAGAGGAGCAAGTAGCCGTTTGGAGAATATTAAAGTTAGGAATTGATTTTTTTCCTTTACAACAATAGCTGTATACAACAATATCAAGTCTGAGAACGAGCAAGCGAGCAGTAGCTCCAAAGAGTACATAAATTGAATAGTGGATTGATATTACTTCAGTTGTTGTTTTGTAAAGGTATATAATGTTAGTTCCTTCCTTTCAACTCGAGTTTTCGAAAATATTGATCAACTATATCATGGTATATATAAAAAAAAAACAAAGATTTCTAGCTAGGTTTCGGATCCCCTTACATCAATTAAACAATTTATGTTTTTTTTTCCTTTGTGATCCTTCTTTACTGATCGTATAGTCTAAGTGGATGTTATATGCATATCAAATATATATAAATGGGTTTGCTAATATATCTAATGAAGGATATATGTCACAATGTACCCAAAATTATTTCTTCACATTGAATTTTCATGCCGTTGCTCATTAAAGTGGGGAACCTTTTGTTAAATAAACTTGATTTTAACGAGTCAACATAAATTTTTTGATGCGCTCATCGAATCTCTTTATATTTCTCACCAGCCAGAGAACTTTTCCCTTGACTCCCTCCATATTTGGATTGAGTACTTGATATATAATTAACGTTGAACTTGGAATTAAGTATGAGCTGCTCTAGATGCATTTTCAGCCACAAGGTTAAGCTGGTTTTGGAAAAATTTCGCAAAAACCAATGAAATGAACATGAGACTCTGAGCACATGCGAATTATCTTAGCTATAGATAGCTGTGTTATAGCTTAATACTCTTTTCAGAACATCACAGTTTTAGAACATTGACATATTTCGATCGCCTGAGAAAAAAAAGAAATAGCAATATAACAGTCAAATTGAACCTCTCTCCTACTTCAATAATAATTCTGTCTGTACGTGCTTAATGCCTATGAACTTCTCTCATACAAATTAAAGAGGAAGTTAAAGTCCGAGCTCTCTAGCCTAGTGGTATTAGAGCGGACATCCGGAGGGACCGGCAAGGTTCGAGTCATCCAATTGTGTGTGTGTGTGCGTGGAATTTCAAAAAAAAAAAAAAAGGAAGTTAACGATACATATAACCAACAACCAGTGCAAACTATTGTCTGAGTTTCTAAAGAATGAACCCTTACATATATTGTTAAATGGTTTTTCATTTCATACACCCGACATGTGGAGTCTATAACTTTTGCCAATAGTTACGGACGGTTGCCACCAGGGATGTAGCTAGCTGGTCCCGAGGGGCCACAGCTGGGGCCCTGAAATTTTGAAGATAAATGCGATATTGTTCTTTTTACAAGTAACAATTGGAATCAAGCCTCCAAACTCGATATCGTTATAAGTACTATTTCTAAAGAATATTTTTTCTTGGAATTATTGTCCTTGTTCACAATATATCTTGTACAAAATATAATAAAAATGCTATGGATATGCACTCATGTACATAGTTTTGGACATGGTTGTCTATCGGTAGTCTCAATTGGATATCATTTGGTTGACTCAGACGATTCCAGCACGAACCGATTGTTCCAAAAGACGTATAAAATTTTATTATTGTTTTAATAGTAAACGTCACGTTCCATAGATGAAATTTGGCTATGCCATTGATTTGCCACGTGTTTTATAATTTAACGTCATGTATTTAAAATTATTTGATTGTTAGTGTGACACGTGATATTTATTCGCAATCGACTGTGAAATTGTTGACTCACCAAGAATATATCAAACATGCTTTTCTTGTTATATATCTTATTATGGAAACTTCTTCATTCTACATACCCAATAATGTATCCATGTATCTCAAGCACTGGTGGAGGATAGAGTGGGCTGGATGGACTGTAATCGGGCATTAAAAAAAATTTACTAGGTATATCCATTAGTAGTCCGGTGTAATTTTTTTTTTACGAAGTATGTCTATTGGAATAGATTTAATTCAGAAAAATTTAAATTCCTGGCTCAGGGGTGCAACTCGGGCTGGTTTGGTCGGGCTTGAGGTCAACCCGAGCCCAACCCGATGAATCATAAGTCTAGCCCGAGCCCAAGCTGTCACGACCCGCACCCACTGTGAGGGTACGAGAACGTAACAACGCCCAGCCTACGCCGCAGTGTCGGCGGTAGAACGCTGTCCCAAGTCAATCATCTAACAATATAAAGGTACATGTACAGTATACACTCCGAATGGAGGTGACATAACAATATACAGTCTCAATCACATCTAAGGCAGAATGATGAAAATAAAAGATAGATAGATACTGGAATAAAAAGATTCACAAGATACAATCAGAGAGAAGAGTCTAAGTGTCTACTGACATAACAAATCAGAACATCCAGCTCAATACAAGACTCTAGTACTGAAATGAAAGAATATATACAATCTAGATCTCAAATGACAGAAAATAGAAAACCTAGACTAGGGAGCCTCAGTCTCTAAACTAGTGGATCAGGCTGGAAATCTGGGTCACACATGGCATCCACAGCTGCCCCATAGTAGGTGTCTATGCAGGCCTCCTCCTCATCCTCTGTAATATTTTCAACAGGTCCAGTCAGGACGGAAACGAGCACAAAACATCTCACGCAGTTCATATCGAGTTAGGAAATATAAAGCATGCAATAGAGTAAAGTACATGAAACGCTGAAAGAAGAAGATATATAAAAAACAGTAGGGATTTGATAACAGGAAATATCTAAATATGATAAGTAAGAACTGTAAGGAATATGTGATTTTAGAGTACAATCTGGTTATGTAAACGGCTAGGAAAATGCAATGGTAACTCCATTGTACGTGGGTGTACAATAGACATATACAATAGTTATACAATGTTGTACAATAGGATTTGAGTACATAACCAATTCTACTCCCCTCCCCAATCAATACACAAGGATCTACTCCAGTTACGTTATCTTATACAATAGTGTACAATGTTATACAATGGATGTACAATGTTATACAATAGTGTACAATGGTCTATCCCTGGGGCTCATGTGATAATGAGAGTACAATATGCACAGTGAGTATACAAGGATATGGGTATTCAATAAATACAATATGGAAGTAAAACGCACAACACAATATGTATTTAGTGAATACAAGGAGATAACATCTCAAAAGAAGATCCATATAGTACCAATCCGTGATAACAGTCGTGTCAGCATCAAGTACAGTAATCTAGAGCAAGAATGTAAATCCATACAAGTATGAAACGGTCAGAGAATGTACTCGCCTGATAGCCTGAGTGTCTGAAGAGAATATACTGTCCGAGGAGTGGTGTCTGTCTCATATAGAACAGTACAAGTCACAATAAGTCTAAAATGGTAAAATGAAGTTCTACTATGCATTCTACATGAATCTAGGTCAATCTAGGTCTAACCAAGTCTAAACTAGGCTATCAAGCCTAAACTAGTCTATACTAGTCTACATTAGCCTATACTAGGCCTAACTAGTCCAAACTAATCTAAACTAGGCTAAACTGGCTATGCTAGTATACTAAGTCATTACGACTCACACCACACAAGTCAAACCAACCATCACACAACCTAGTTTACATCTAGGCCCAACCTGAATTCACATAGATATAATATATAATATATATATATAAGATATATATATATATATAATATAATTAATATATTATATATTATATATAATATAATATATATAATATATTCTTATACTAGGCCTAACTAGTCCAAACTAATCTAAACTAGGCTAAACTGGCTATGCTAGTATACTAAGTCATTACGACTCACACCACACAAGTCAAACCAACCATCACACAACCTAGTTTACATCTAGGCCCACACCTGAATTCACATAAATATATATATATATATATATATATATATAGATATATATATATATATATAGATATATATATATATATATAGGCTCAAACAAATATCTCACACACAAATGGTTTACAACCACACACACAAATACATATATACTCTCTCACCCATAATAATATATAACTCATATCTAAATACATATGGGTTCTCCTATATAAACTCACACACTATCCAAAGCTCACCCACTACTCACCTATACTATAACTCACCCACATACACTCTCA
The DNA here is from genome assembly GCA_029216955.1 of Iris pallida. Taxonomy (NCBI): domain Eukaryota; kingdom Viridiplantae; phylum Streptophyta; class Magnoliopsida; order Asparagales; family Iridaceae; genus Iris; species Iris pallida. Next base: position 489,878 of record JANAVB010027998.1, on the reverse strand, counting down.
AAAGCTCACCCAACACACAAATCATGTAAAGTGGGCTGACATTGGATGATGGTTTCATGGGGGTTAACAAGGGTATACTTGGCTGCCATTTGGGGTACCAATAGATGGTGTTTAGGATGGAATTCAAGGGCTAACAAGGCTGGGTTGTAGGCTAGATATTGGACTGTTAGGGACAGCTGTTTAGGGGTGTATAGGGGGCTGTATTACTGTCAAATATGGGGCCTGTTATAGGCTGGAATTGGCATGATATTAGACTGGTTTTTGGACAGGTTTGGAGGACTGAACAAGCTGGAAAAATGGGACTGTCTTGGGGTTGCTAGGGATGGTTTAGGAGGACAGGTATTGGACTGAGTTGGACAGCTGGGGCTTGGTTTAGGGACTGATTTTGTGGACAGGTATTGGGGACTGGAATGGGACTGCTAAGGGGGACATATATATGATATCTATATATATAGCTATACCTCACTACATATATATATACATTGTATAGAGAAGGGCACATGTGTTCAAGGGTATGGTAGAGGATAACATGGCAGTTGTGTGAGGAGTGAGTGAAGTTAGACATGTGTGTGTGTGATTGAGTGATACATGAAAACAGTGAAAGGGTGTGAGAGAGAGAGGAAACATGTATGCTAGTGTGTGTGTAACATGTAGAAAAAGGGTAAAAATCAGTGGGTGTGTGGTATGAAAACAGTGGCAAAACAGTGAAGAGGGACCACATATTGCATAACATTTAAACAATCACCCAAATCAGTTCAGTCCCCCATTCATTCTCAGGTTTACACAAAAGGGGATATCCTCAGGTTGAACAACAATCAGTTATGGCAATATGACAGGGTTCAATTAGGAAAAAGTGTTTTCAGGTTCAGTTTTCAATAAGGAAGAGGAATCTCAGCTCTCCTAATCAACCAAATTCGAGTATCCACCAAATCAAACCAATTCTCAAGTTTCCAACCCATCTCAGGTTTTGTGTGTGTGAAGGTGTGGTCTCTGAGTGCAAAAACAGTGTGCATTAACCCTGGAATTTGGTTTCCAGTTGCAAAATGTGTGTGTCAATACTTGGGAAAACAGTGTAATTTGGTTTGTCCAGTTGTAATGTCGGTAGTATCGTTATCAGGTAATAATCAGTGTATCAGTCCATGGCTAATAGTGTGACAGGAAAAAACAAGTTATGTGTGGTTCAAACTGTCATGAAACCAAATTCCAATCAAACTCAATTCGAATTCACCATTTCAGTTAAACCTGTTTTTAACTCTCAAAATCAATCCAACCCATAAGCCCACTACACAAATCAAATTGCATATCTATCATTCCTCAGTTAAACAGAAAAGAAGATCAAACAATTAAGAAATCAGTTCACAGGAAAAAGAAATGGAAATCAAACTCAGTTAAGTTCAACAATTCTTCAAATTCTGAAACTTTCCATTTTCAGTTCAAAACCAAATCGAATTAAATATTGCATTTAACCAAATCAACAGCTATGTGGGGATATTAAATCAGTGAGGAACACCAACACAATGAATTAAAGGGTTAGGAAATGAGAGATACAGATACAGGAATGTATCAGAACTGGTGCTGTGCACTGCTTGTTAACCCATTCGAATCTCAAGATTCACATCAAAACACTTAAACCACATGTAAACCTAATTAACCCTAGATAATACATCACATTTAGAATCTAAACAACAATTAAAACACAGTTAAAAGCATTCAAATCGAAAAAACAGAAAACAAAACTGACACTAAACCACACAGTGCAAATTCAGTGCACAGGCAATATCGTGTCCGACACGACACGAGACGTGAATACGTCCAGCCTACGCCGCAGTGTCGGCGGTAGAACGCTGTCCTAAGTCACAACATCTACATTGTAAATATCTAAGCAGTTTATACTCCCCGAATGGGGGTGACATAGTAATAGAAACTCAATCACAACTAAGTAAGATATAGCACGATATGAACAGAACTCAAGAAATGAAATAGATAAGCAGTAGTCTAAGATAATCCCAGCAATCCACAATACAAGTCTCAGATGAAAGAATATATACAAACTGATCTCCAGAATAAGAGTCTAACTAGAACATGATCCCACTACATAAAGATAATAGCCTAACTATCTAGTCTAGGCAGTCGGGGGAAAGTCCTCAGCTACTGCTGGATCCTCCTGAGGGTCCAGCTCACAGGTGTCATCTAGGGCTGCCCCGTAGTAGGTGTCCAGGCCAGCCTCCTCCTCGTCCTCTGTAATATTTTCAACAGGTCCAGTCAGGACAGGAGCGAGTACAGTACATCTCAACAGATCATAGCAGGTTAGAAGGTAAAATATGCAGTAAAGTAAGATACAGGTACTAAGAAATGCAGTATGTAAACAGGAAAAGTACTGTAATATAAATATCTACTATACATAGAGAACTAGCAGTGACTAGTGAGTCAGAGTACGAGATAGCACATGTGAACAGGACAGATTTGCACAGGATGTCGAGGTGCACAGGAATCTACACTACAAGGAATTGTTCACACGACTACTAGCACTCCCGTATCCCCAATCAATACACAAGGATCTAAACAGGTTATGTTATTGCACAGGATATCACATGGGGGCCCATATAGGGTGCATATGATAGTATACATGGGGGCTCCGTGAACATGAGAGTACAAGATTCACAGGAGTGCACATGTAATGAAAGCACAGGAGTACATGGTGTAAGTGAAACGCACAAGCACAATGTACCCGATGCTCCCGAATGGGATAACATCGCATGTAGAGATCCATATAGTACCAATCCGTGTGACCAACGTGACAGTACAAGTAAAGTAATCTACTACAGGTAATAATTCTAAGTAGGATATGAAATGATCAGAGAATGTACTCGCCTGTAACTGAGTGTCCGGTATGAAACGTACTGTCCAAGGAGTGGTGTCTGGCTCCTAATCAGAACAGCTCAAGTCACAACAAGTCCAGAATATCAAAATGGAGTCCTACTATGCATTCTATATGATTCTAAGTCAATCTAGGCCAAAGTCACTCTTGGTCAACTTTGGTCAACTCTAGAAGTCAAACTAGGTCAACCTTGTCTAAACTAGGCTAAACTCACTAGCTAGGTCTAATAAAGCTATACTAGACTCTAACAAAGCTATACAACATTCAAGAATTCATAATACCTATGAATATACACTATATATATAGATACACAATTATACAAGTATTAGATTACTCTATGCATTCTTAGGCTAGTATTATATGTATAGGCATATAGGCATACAATATACTCATGAAACCTAAGGGAAGAAAACATGTGTAGGTGTGTGAACTTGTGTAGAAAAAATAGCTAACAGTCTAGAGTAGTGTATGTGTGGGTGATTCATGAAGTTGTGTGTGAGAAAGGAGAAATGTGTGTGATATATATAGGCCTACAATTAATGCACAGGAATTTAATGACAGTGCAGGGAACAATAGGCTTGTGTGTGCTACTGTGGTGTGTGTAGATGAGGGTGTACAGGAATTAAGCAGGAAAAGATGGCAGCAACAGGCAATACCTGTGTGTAAAACAGGAATTTAAGTGCAGGAATTACTTGACTGTACAAGTAGAGTGTGCAGGAAAATAATGTCAAAGTGCAGGAAAATAGGCTGTGTGTATGGGTGATGGGCAGGAAAATTTGGGAAGGAATTGCTGTGCAGGAACAACATGTTTCAGGAATAAATGGCAGTATGCAGGAAACTAAAACGGTGAAGGGAAGGCTAGTGTGTGTGTCAGGCAAATAGTGTACCACAGGAATCCTAATTGCAGGGAATAAACAGTGGGATGTAGAGTACTTGCATACATACAAGACAGTGAATGATTATGATAATAGGCAATTCCACACACACAAGTAAAACTGGAAAATCTCAGATTTATACCAAGTTAGCACATGCTATTAAGGAGAAGGGAAAGGAAATCAAAACAGTGTGCATTACAAGAGTTGTGTGTGTGCATAGGCTAGCATGTGTGCAGGAATACTCTAACAGTGAAGAAGAGAAGAAATGCTCAGGAAATAACTAATGTAAGGAAGGGTGGTGTTCAGGAAATCATTGTATGCAGGAAAATCAGTTCATGGCTCCATATATAACCCAACCAATCTCCAGTTTCAGTTTAAGAAGAAGAAAAGGAAAGGAAATCAATTCATGATCTCAAAAGGAACTGAAATAAAAATGTAAGTTGACAGTACATAAACAGTGAAGATTCATATGGCAATCCCAAGTTTCAGATTTATTTGAATGCTCAGTTATACAAATCAAGTTGAAGTATTCATGAATCAGTAAACTGCTAGGTCAGTTCATTGATGGACATTGCCTAAATAACTCAAAATCAGGATATGAACCTTAACCCATTTACAGTCCAACAATTAATCAATTCAACCCCAAACTTAACCATGGTGAGCTAATGCATATAGGGAACAAAATTAGAGTTCAATCTTAGCAAATTTAACATCAATATTAGGATAAAACCTACTGAACAATATCACCTTAAACTGAACTAACAGGAAATACCTATGCATCAGAACATTGCTTTATATAGAGAAAACGATTTGCAATTAGTTAAAACCGATCTAATGATTGAACAATGCATAAAACCCCTCGTGTACAACCCCACATGCCATCTCGTGTCACCCACAAGCCGACACGGCGTGTCCACAGCACAAAGCATAAAGAGAAACACATACAGTGCACCAACAGTGCACTGTCTCGTGCACACGTGCACTTGTGTCGTGTGCACGACACAGGACACGAATGGTCCTCGTGGTGACACACATGGGTAGCCCACCTATAGGGCTACCCCATGGACCCACTGTCCAGTGTCCACGAAGTGTCTAGGTTGGACACGAGATCCGTGTCAGTGGGAAAACTCACAGTGCACAGACTGGGCATTTCCCGTGCACACGAGTTTTCCACGCTCGACACGACACTAACCGACACAAGGCTTGGGGTGTGTCATGACAGACACCGCCCCTTGCTTTGTGTCAAGTTTCGCGTCCAATAGCCACGTGTCGTGTCCGCTACAGGGCCCGAGTAGCAGGGGATCTCTGTAGCACGCGCGGCCGTGTGCACGCGCTTGTCCAAAGCACAAAACCGACACGGTCGCACTAAAACGAGATACAGGACATGAACCACTAGGCAGACCTAGATCCTATTTCCTATTCAAAAGGAATGGTTTAAAATGGTCGACCTGCCCTCTGTGGCATTTGATCGAACACCCTGTCCAGGACACTGATACGTGTCCAGAATGGACACGAATCATTCGATACTGGACACGAATCATTCCTGACCTTAGGAGGATCACTTAGGGTCCCTATTGATGAAGACTACAGAGATTTAATGGAGAAAAGAGAGATATACCTCAAGGTGAAGTTTCAAGGAAAAACCTCCTTGAGAGCTCCTCTCTAGGTATCCCAAGTCCTCCAAATTACATCCAAAACTGAACCAACATTGATAGCAGCAAGAAAATCATTATTAGGACTATTGCAACAAGTTTGAGGAATTTAGGACCTATATTGGAATTATAATGGATTTTTCTATGTAAGAACTCACCTCTTCTAAGCTTGAGCTATTCTTCTAAGAAGGGAGGCTAGCCCTAAAAACTAGGGGATATTATAATGGGGGAATCCCTAGGTTCAGCTAGGGATGGCTGACCACTTGACTTTGGGTTAGGGTTGAGCTAGGTTTGGGTCCATCTAGCTAAGTCACATAATGACTTGTAAACCACAAGCCATTCACCAAATCAATGATTTCTAAATTTCTAATTCTAGTTCTATGAATCACTAACCACTAACTTGAGTCACACTAGGTTAGACTAGGTCACTTGACCTAACCAAGCCCACTAACCATGGTTATTCCTAGGTTGGTCTACATGGGTCAAACTGGCCAAAATCAACTAGTCCCAATAAATCCAAAATAATTCTAAAAATTCCCATAAATTCTAATTAATACTAATAAATCTAAATATAATTAATATCCCAAATATTCTTAAAATTATAAAAATGACTAAAACCCCTCATCTGATGAAACACTACAAGACACCAACATAAGTCATGAATTTAATAGTTTAAAATAATTAAAATCACTAAAAATCATAACATGAAATAATACCATTAATAATTATAATTACAAATTTCAAATTACCCTCTTCTGAAAACTGGGTTACAACCTCTAGCCTAGTGGTTAAGAGAGATGCATGCGGCCCGAGTGGTCAGGAGATTATATATATATATTAAATGACCTCTAGCCTAGTGGTTATAGAGATGCATGCGGCCCGCGTGGTCAGGAGATTAATCTATATATATGCAAATGACCTCTAGCCTAGTGGTTAAGAGGATGCATGCGGCCCGAGTGGTCAGTAGATTATATATAGATATATATATTAATATATATATATCTAATGCAAATGACCTAGCCTATGGTTAAGAGAGATGCATGCGGCCCGAGTGGTCAGGAGATTATATATATATTGCAAATGACCTCTAGCCTAGTGGTTAAGAGAGATGCAATGCGGCCCGAGTGGTCAGGAGATCGAATCCCCGTGGGAGCGATTCCAGAAACTAATTACCCTTGCTTCAATATATATATATATATATATATATATATATATATCTATATAAGTCACACCACCACACACACACACACACACCCACACACACACACACACACACACACCACCACACACATATATATATATATATATATTATAGATATATATATATATATATTAGGGGAGGGATATTGCATCAATTATTGCACCAACAATCTCAACCACACATTTATTCAATCATGTGGTTATAAAGCATGCTGACGTGCAAGAACTTTATGGAATGCTTTATACCACATGATTGAAATAATGTGTGGTTGAGATTTTGGTGCAACAATTGATGCAATAAGTTTGGTGCATATCCCTTCCCATATAATATATTATATATATTATATATATATATAATATATATATAATATATATATAATATATATATATAAAAGTCACACCACACACCACACACCACACACACACACCTATATATATATATATATATATATATATATATATATATATATATATGTGTGTGTGTGTGTGAAAAAAAAAAAAATATTATTATAGTATAATATATTTATTATATATATATATATATATATATATATATAAGTCGGATTTCGGTTCTTCTGGGTAATCCAACACATGAACTCGAGTCCAATCCAATTTTTGATCGAGTTCAAATATTTAACCAAAATCCGAGCCCAAACCTGAGTATCTTCAATCTAAATCCAACTCATTAATGGGTTTATCCATCGGACTCGGATTTAATCCCTAAGTTGCACCCCTAGCTCCGTCCTTGATCTCAAAGAATGTATGTCCTTTGCATAGCATGCAGATGCACATGACTTAGTTTCCACTTGAAGTCTCCACTTTATATATATTTATTTACTGTTGCAAATGAGGATTCGAGTCTCTCTGGAGCTGCACAGTAACAACCAGCCTTCGTCCATCCCAAAGACAAAAAAAAAAAATCTTAGCCAAGCTGCCATTGGCCATCAAAACAAACACCGTTCTTTATTCGTGAGAGGTTTCTATTGGTGAGCACTCACATGCAGAGAGCAACATGGAGAGTACTTAAATAGCGTTTCCTTTGTTCAATGGAGCTAGCTAGCCAATCACTTTCAAGAGCACGTGCAGCCAATCCCAATCGAAAACGAGCGGGACTCCTGCTGGCGCCAACGCACGCTTGTCGGCAGGTGTCACCTGGGCAACTGCGAAGACTTTTTGCTGGGAAAAGGTGTCGGTTGATACCAAAGCCATCAATCAGTGAGCCACTGCGCGTTTTTATATTGCCAGTCTGTCACTTTCGGCCACAGACAAAGAAAATGCTCTGCTCCAGTATTTAAAAAAAATTGCGTTGATGTCAATGAAAGAAAGAACAGTATATTTTGGTTTATAGAGTGGCCATTGGAAGGTTTGTGCTTTTGCTGGTTTGATATCTCTACATCCCATGGACAGTACGTATTTGAATAGTCAGTGGCAATTATTTGAGTTTTTTTTTTCGATGTCCGACTTAACGTACGAAATTCTATACACACTGTATTAATGCCATTTACTAACTGTCCGTAATTTTTCACGCACACATACACCCTCCAGGGCGGATCCAGAACATAAACTAGGGTAGGCTGGCCTGGATTAGGGTGGGCTGGTGTAGCTAACTCCTACAAAAAATCAAAGTTAAACAAAATTACATGAAAAAATGGAAAAAAAAAATTTTGGGGTGGGCTCCAGCCCACCCCGCTAATAGCCTGGATCCGGCCCTGCCCGTCTCCCCCACGGTTCGATTTCGAGACCGTCCTCTAGCCAAGTAGTTATACCTCTTCTCAATAACCACAAGAGGCATTGAGTTCGATTATTTGAGTTTTAATATTTTTTTTTTTTCTTCTTCCTTAAGAACTCCTTCATAATTATAACAAATTCATAATTTCGATCTGGTACATTTGGGAGAAATTTTTTTAAATAATATTTTATTGATGAAGTGACCTTTATGATTTTTTAAGGGTTATTAGTAACATGATCACATATAATGGTGGATATTAGTATTTTGGTCTCAAAAATGACTTGCGTTAGGGTATGGATTTCCAAATTACTGTTCACGTAGCCAAATAAACAGTAATTTGGAGATCCAAATTTCTAACGTCGGTCATTTTCGAGATCCAATTCCTAATTTTGACTATTATACCTTATTACTAATAACCATTTTTTTATTAAATTGTCTTTTGTGGAGCTGCTTACTCTACTAATATTTTTACTATTTAGATCTTGTGAAACGTTTGGCTTTGTCATTCTTGTGGGGTCCAAAGTTTACTATTTTTCTATGGTATTCTATGGATATTCATCTAGTAGTATTGCCTTCTATGTTACGTTCTCTTCAATTATTTTAAGCTTCATTGTGTAATTAATATTAGTGAACTTTTGTTTTATGTATAGAATATTCTCTTTTTTATATTAATAAAATTCAACTAGGAACTAGTTGATCCCATGCTTCTCTTCTTTTTTTTTCTGAACAGCATGGGATCAATTATTTTGCTGGTTTGATATCTGCCATCCCCATGGACAGCGTATTAGAATTTGTGAATGGCAATTATTTGATTTCTAATATAATTTTTTTTCTTCTTCGTTAAGAAACTCCTTTGTAATTTCAAATTTATAATTTCGGCCTAATATTTTTTGATGAAGGAACCTTTATGATTTTTTAAATTTTATTAATTCTTTTGTGGACCGAAGAAGCTTTGGATCAAAGTCGATTCAATAGCATTGCTTACTTTTATTAATACTTCTACTATTTAGATCTTAGACCATCTCCAATGGTGATTTCTAAAATTGAGTTCTTATCCTACTTGGCATTTTACTTTACTTTAAGAAAATTTCTATCCTAGTTGAAAGAGTTTCTACATAGAAATTGTAAACATAAAAAAATGCTCTCCAATGGTTCTCTATTCTATCCTATGTGTCACATAGTAAAAGGACAAATTTAATGGTGTGGGGCCCAATAATAATTGTCATGAGAGATAGGAGAATTTCTATGAGAGTTTCTACATGTAGAAACCTTCCTAGAAAGTTTCCATCCTACATCATTGCCACTTAGGATAGAATGTGATAGAAATCACCATTGGAAGAAGTTTTTTTCTAAAGTGGATTTCTTCCATAGAAATAGGGAAGATAGAAACCTCCATTGGAGATGGTCTTATGAGACGCTGGCTTTGTATTTTTTGGTGGGATTGAAAAGTTACGACTCCCCTATGCTATTCTAAGGTAGTGTTTGGGAAGGGAGAAATGGGAGGAAGGAAAAAGTTGAGGGAAAAGTGAGAGGAAAATTAAAGTGATGGTGTTTGGAAAGGAGGAGAAAATGAGGGAGAAAAATTTGAGGGGAAACGTGGGTGGGTCCCACTAAAAAATTTCCTCCCAAAAGTGGGAGGAAAATGGAGAGATGAGAGAAATTTGAGTGAATTTACCCCATCACCCCTCAAAAGGTAATGATAAATGATCATTTGAGAATACCAAGGACTAAAGTAATTATAATTATATCCATAAACAAACAATAAATTATTTTTAAACTTTTCCTTCCCTACCTTTTTCATCCAAACAAAGGAAGGAAAATTAACTTTGCTTTCATTTTACTCTCCTCAATTTTCCATCCCCTCAAATTTTCTTTCCCCTCCCCACAAAACTTCCCAAACACAGTGTAAGAATTTTCATTCATTGTTTACTAGAACTGCTATGTTGTCTGTGGAATTGGTCCGCATTTTTGGTCCGCATCCGCATGTCGGCTTCCCATTGGAGGGTGGCTCGTATTTTGCAGTTTGCAGTGAGGGGGAGGCAGAGCGAATTGGGGGGAACACGTCGGCTGCAGTCATAACTACGATCACCCTCCGCGGTTACATATTTTTCAGAATATATGTTTACCCTCCTACCCCCACAATAAATTAATAAAAAAAACTACAAGTAATTTTTTTTTACTTTTGATTAATATATAATCGATTTTAAAAAAAAATTGGACAATTTTAGGATTTCTTCCTTAAAAAAATATATTTTAAAAAAATTAATCCTTCTTTCGTCAAATTTATTAGTAAAATTTTCAACAAAAAAATTAAATATCGAAACGTTTTATCCATAGTGAATATAAGGACAGTTTCGAAGAAGATGAGCAATGATTATTAGAAATTTTGGAAGTTTAAAAATATAGAAATATTATGGACGAAGGTTGCGATAATAAAAAAAATTAATATAATATACAAATATTTTTTATTAAGAAATTAACGAATACAGGGGTAAAAACATAGGTGAATTGGGAAAAAAAATTATAAGGTAAACTTGACACAGTCAACAGAGAAAAAGTGAACAATATGTGTACATTTAACAACAGAAAATTTACTATACCGAAATTAATTTTATATAATTACTGTAAACAAAATAAATTTGAATAAATTTAAAAAAACGAAACTTTAGCCATCTGAGATGGCGGAAATCCAGAATAATAATAAAAAAGGAAAAGAATTTTTCGCCAACCTAGTTGGCGCAATTATAGCTCCCCCCCCCCCCCCCCCCCGTTTGTTTATTTGGTTTGTGTTTCTTTTGTTTTGTTTGATTTGGTTTAATCTTTTGGTTTGATTTTTTCATTAGTTGGATTTAATCTATTAGTTAATTTATTATTATCTATACTAATATGGATAATAAAAATTATTATTTAATATAGATTTTGTTATTATCCATATTACTTAATATACATATTAGTATACAGATTCATTTGTATATATTAATTTATATATATTTATTTGTATATATTTATTTGTATTAATAACAAATTAATAAATATGAAAAATATGTTATCATAGATAATGATAACAAATTAATAACAAATTTAGGTTAAGATGTTATAATTTAAAAATTTTGATTCTAAATTTAAGTTTTACTAGATAAGTTTAAATTTGATCTTATAAAATTTAAATCTTATATTATAATTATTATAATTTTAAATAAAGTATAAGTCACATAAATTTTGCCGCTTAGCTATAGATAAGCTTAAAATCCTTTCTTATGAGTTTTAAATTAAAATGTTAGATAACTTTAAATCATAAAATCTATGCTTACAAAATTTTATTTGTTATAATTTCAAATCTATTAATCAAATTTAAATTATTGTATCAAAATCCATCAATCAAATTATAATAAATTTGATTAATGGATTGTGAATTATAATAAATGAAGAAAATAAAAATTTTGTCATCACAACTTACCGCATTTCAATTTTATGATTTAAAGTTATCCAACATTTTAAACTAAAATTATAAGAAAAGATTTTAAGCTTATCTATACTAAGCAAAAATTTATGTGACTTTTATTTTATTCAAAATTATAATAATTATAATATAAAATTTTAAAAAATTTATGTGACTTTTACTTAACCTAAAATTGTTATTAATTTGTTTTATTATCTATACTAATATATTTATTCTTATATATTACTATTAATACAAGTATATATATAACTTAATATATACAAATATATTTGACTAATATATTTAATTTGTTTACTAATTTTTTATCGTTATCTATACTAATATATTTGTCATATTCATTAAATTTTTATTAATACAAATAAATATATATAAATTAATATATACAAATGAATCTGTATATTAATATGTATATATTTATTTGTATATTAAGTAATATGAATAATAATAAAATCTATATTAAATAATAAGTTTTCTATTATCTATATTAGTATAGATAATAACAAACCAACTTATAGATTAAATCAAACTAAAAGACTAAACCAAATCAAACCCAACAAAACAAACCAACCAAATAAACCAAAACCCGGAGGGGGGCGGGGCGCTATTTTTCCCCAACTAGGTTGGCGGAAAATTCTATTTCCTTTTTTTAATTATTATTTTGGGTTTCCGCCATCTCAGATGGCTAAAAGTTTCGTTTTTTTAAATTTATTCAACTTATTTCGTTACACTAATTTATGTAAAATTACTTTCGATACGTAAATTTTCTGATTTAACAACACCCATTTTCCAGTGCGCTTAAAAGTATTTCAGCTTTTTCATAGTTTTGATAGTTATACTCCATCATGCACTAGGAGACATCTCTTTCTTAATCGCTTGTCATAAATTAATAAATTGTGCACTCTCATCTCACCTTGCTCGTTATGTTTCTCACGGTAAGGCAATAAGAAAGTAGAGCGTTATTTGAGACTTTTGCAAGTCCTCTACACATCAAATCCTAGCTAATAGCACCCACTCCAAACAAATTATTGAAAATGGTGCAAATTATTACTTTTGAAGTGACTACTTGATATTCATACACAATGATATATATAATTCAAACAAATACTCCAAATTATTTCTCTCCCTCTTTTCTTCTTATTTTTTTTTTTTCCTGTTTGGTAAATTTTTATTTTATCTTTTCTCTCTTTATTTTTCTTCCCAGTTAGTTTGGTACGAAGGATTAATTTTGATGGTCTCAAGAATTAATATAAAGGAGCTATGACCGCTCCAAATCTGAAGTGTCTCTTAGCTTTCTAACAATTTTCAAGTATGGACAACTGTCCAGCTTTCAGTGCTAAAAATTTGACGAAATTCAATATGTAGCACTTTAAACTCTATGCTGATCTTGTCATTTTTACTAATATTTGTATTTCCATAAAAGAAAAACAGTAATTTGATTGGTATGATCATCCACGGTTTCATCTTATAGACATAAAAAATTAGCACAAATTCTGGAAAAATGAGGGACTTAGCTTTGATTTTGATATTGTATGATATATCTTTTTGATTCATACCCATCCAATCAAAAATGTGCTTTTTTTATTGGATAAATCAACTTCGTGATGAATTGTAAAAGACAAAGTTTCTTTTTTTTCAAATATGTTTAATACTGTGGATGCTCTAACTAGCTAGCTAAGCTTCTTGGAGATGTATTCTCACATGGGGTTATTTTCCTATTTATAGACTTGGAGGCTAATCCTTAATTAGATTTCGCATGAAACCCTAATAACCATATGACTAAGGAAACCATACCCGGTCAGCAGCATAGGTTATCCGGTCCGGTGAACGGTTACCGGCCCAATCCCAACGGTCACTTCCACTGCTGCTTTCTAGAAGCTCAACTTCTATGTACTTAAAGAAGCTACAGCCTACAGTGTCATGGTCTCTAAGTACTACTTATGTATACATATTCTCTCTCTCTCTCTCTCGCCTCTCTCTCCTCTCTCAATTGAGAAGTACTTAGGTTTTGTTGAACCCCTACACGAACGATCATCACACCTTCCATTCTTTTACAGCGAAGAGAACCCAACGAAACTTACTATTGTTCAAGTTCTGATCCTCATGGTTAGGTTTTTGTTGTATCGATCGCACGTGGGTAACAGCAGATCAATATATGTACGTGCTATTTCATTTGTTAAATAGTTTGTTTATTTTTTTCCTTTTTTTTTTCAAATCAGAAGAAAAAACACATATTTTGAAAAGAAAGAAAATAATTTTATTTCTTTCAATTTATTGTTCTCCCAAGAATCAAGTTCCCCTAATACTATTCTGGCCACCAAGGTTGGGAGCTCGGCAGGAACTTTTGTACATTGACAAAAAAGTAGACAAGATTGGGATTTTTAAGGTGATCAGTACTCGTCTACCCATATTCAAGGCAACCTTCCCCTTTAATACTCTTAACTAGAACTCTCATTGCTGTGTTGTTTGACTTCTCCAGTCCTCGCTAGACCCAAGTATCAATCGATCACGTTGGCCAATTAACCATGCAATGTATGGCCTATAAGATACCTACATTATATACTTAAGTCCAAAATTGATCACAAATATACATGTTTATATCCCATTTTATTGGTAGCAATTTGCTTGCGTGTACTTGCAATACATTTGTTTTGAGTATTGAAATGTGTTGAGAATCATAAGGGACTTTTAGTCCACATCGGAATAGTAGTATGTAGAGGAGCTAGACTCCCTATAATAGTGAAGTATCCATCAATAAAATTATCAATCTATATTTTCTACATGGTATCAGAGCCATAACTCTCTCTCTCTCTCCACAAAACAACTTCCTTCCCCCCCCCCCCCCTAAACCCTAACCCGCTGCCCCCCCCCCCCCCCCCCCCCCCCCCTCCGCGCGACCCGACCCTGTAGCAGCCTCCCCCTGTGCAGCCCCGACCCCCCTGTGCAGCCGCCCCCCCCCCCCCCCCCCCCCCCCCCCCCCCCCTCCTCCAGCCACGACACCCCCCCCCCCTGTCGCAGCCTCCCGCCCACCCACCCTCCTGTACAGCCCCCCGACCCCCCCCCCCTGTCGCAGCCTCCCCTCCCCCCTTCCTCCAGCCCCGACCCCCCCGCACTCCTGTAGCAGCCCCGACCCCCCCCCCCCCCCCCCCCCCCCCCCCTCCTCCAGCCCCGACCCCCCGCACCCCTTCAGGACCGCCTCCCCCCCCTTTTCCAGGAACCCCCCCCCCCCCCCCCCCCCGACCCCCCCCCCCCTCTCCCACAGCCGCCACATCCAACCCTAACCCTAACCCTAACCATGGAAACCCTAACCCTAGACCTAGCAGCCCTATCAAACCCTAACCCTAGGTTTTAACAAAAAAACCAAAAAAAAAAAAACCAAAAAAAAAATAAAATAAAAAAATAAAAATAATAAAATAAAACGGCGTATTTCGAATAGAGACGGCTGTCAAATCTTTATTTGCACCAACTATGTTCCGTGCTTACGCCGTTTGGAACTAACAAATGCTTTATTTGTTATTCCTTCTTCACATCGGGATCTATGCAGAGACTGATTAAGTCTTCTCTGGTGTCCTGACGTGTTCACTTTACATGCGCGCGTCGGTGCTGGCCAAGTTAGTAGCGCATTAGTAAAGTCTCTGGCGTTGAAGAAGACGTCGTCGACGACGAAGACGACGAAGACGACGACGTTGGGTCAGTTGCCGACGACGACGACGACGAAGAAGACGACGAATTTAGTTCACAGTTGAAGACGCCATGGATTCGATCAGTGGCAAACTGACGGCCGATGAGATGAAGGCCTTGGTTGATGATATCTTATCCAAGAGATTAACCGAGGTAACCCCACGTGTGATCCATACTGATGTGGATCCGTCGTCTTACAAAATGGAAAAGCTGGAGAAACTGGAGACGAAGTTGGAAGAAACTTCCAACTACTTGAAGTGGTCGCGGCAGGCAATGCGGACACTGAAGGGACGTGGCTTGGTTGGCTATGTCACTGGCCAAGCCAAGGCGCCAGCCGATCACTCCACCAAGGAGTTTGCTGTGTGGGAGATTGTCAACAACGTCGTGGCTGGGTGGTTGACTGCCTCTTTAACCGACCCGGTGTCGGGCAATGTCGAGGCTATGGAGGCTGCTGCTGATATATGGCAGACTCTCAAGATATGTACTCCGGCTCCGGCAACCCTATGCGAGTCTTTCAACTGCAAGATGAACTCGATAGGGTGGCCCAAGACGACCGTACCATCTCTGAGTACGCGGCCCAGTTGAAGAAGTACTGGTCTGATCTGGATCATTATGATCCTCTTGGGATGGAAGATGCACAAGTCGAACCGGCTTTCGCGAAGTACTTTCAGACGTTCCTGGC
The DNA here is from genome assembly GCA_029216955.1 of Iris pallida. NCBI lineage: Eukaryota > Viridiplantae > Streptophyta > Magnoliopsida > Asparagales > Iridaceae > Iris > Iris pallida. The sequence continues at coordinate 473,724 of JANAVB010027998.1, read as the reverse complement.
TTATATTTCCCGACAGCGTATGATAAAATTTCTGAAGGGACTACACCCTGTATTTGAGCAGCGACGGAATATCCTCCTTTCCCAACCCACGCTCCTGACCTTGGAAGAAGCTATCGCTGTCATGACACAGGAAGAAGCTCGACTGAAGTTGATGCCCAACAAGGGCTTCTCCCAGGGGGAGCCAGCCGCGGTTGAAAAGTCTACCCTTGCTGCCTTCAATCAACCTCCATCTATGGTGGTGTTTGTCACAATTGTGGTGACTCCGGACATTACATCCGATTTTGTCCAAAACCCTTGCGCAATCAGTCTACTGATCGAGGACGGGGTCGTGGAGGCCGACGTGGTAGTAGAGGAGGCTATGCTGGTCGAAGGGGCGGCCACAAAGCAAATCTGGCGGAAGAAGGAGAGCATCACCTGGCTGAAATAACTCCGCTTGAGCGGGAGTTCCTTGAGAAGTTGCGTGGCACGAAGCTGGGTTCGGCCGACAGTCCTGGGACGTCTTCAACCTCGGGAGATCACTTCACTTGCTTTGCCCAAACCAGCACCGATGATTCTGCACGTGCTCTTGCATCTATCCATTAGCCAGGATGGATTATGGACTATGGGACATCTCGCCATGTCACGGGGTCCCGTGATGCGTTTCGGGAATATTCTCCCCTACCATTGCCGGAGAGTATTCAGACCGCTGATGGTACATCCAGCCCTGTAATGGGTAAAGGCACTGTCGCATGCACCCCTTCCATCACTCTAACCAATGTCCTTCATGCTCCATCTTTTCCTGTCAATCTTCTATCCATTAGTGCCATTATACTTGATCTTAACTGTACTGTTTCCTTTGACATTCCTCAGGTGACTTTTCAGGAGAAAGGGACAGGACGACGACTTGGGACTGGCACATGGCATAAGTGTCACCCTCACTTTTTCCAGTTAGGGGTAAAATGGTAATCTTCCATTTTATATTATTTTGGGAATTTTATTTCATGAATAATATTATTTAATTATTATAGGAGTCGGGTTCAAATTTCATCGCATTCCGAGTTAATTCGGGACCCCGGTGAATTTCGACTTGAGCTGTAATTAGCCTGTTAGCTAACCATGGCCCACCACACTAAAAATTAGGGTTTAAGAGTTTGGACTAGTTCCCCATGAGTAATTTAGTTTAATTATGATTTTTATTTATTTTTAGCAACTTCCTAAACCTAATTTGGATTATTTTAGCATGTAGGCTTAGGGAGGGGCAAACTTGTAATTACAAGTGCTCCTACCCATGCTCCATGGCCGGCCACCTACAGCACCCCCTCCACCTCTCCTTTCTTCTTCACTAAGTTATCACTCTCTCTCTTCATTCATTCCTTTCCAACTTCTTCTTCTCCATCAAAATCTACAATTTAGGTATGTCATTAACTCTCATTTAATTCATCATTTTGCATTCATCCCTTCACATTAATTATAGGGGAGACCATTCTCTACAAGTTGACCCTAGCCTTTGTAGGTTTCCTTAAAATATAGTTTAAGGATTATTTATGGATTTATCCTTTTAGAGAGGTATATATATATATATATACATGTGTATTTATGTGTGTAGAGGAGAGTGGTAGTGGTGTTGAGAGTGTGTATTTATATATATGTGTATATGTGTCTGTATATATATATAGATATGTATGTGTCAGAATAGGAAGGAGAATGGGAAGGAGAATGAGGAAGGAGAATAGGAAGGAGAATGGGAAGGAGAATAGGAAGGAGAATGGGAAGGAGAATGAGGAAGGAGAATAGGAAGGAGAATGAGAAGGAGAATGAGAAGGAGAATGGGAAGGAGAATGAGAAGGAGAATGGGAAGGAGAATGAGGAAGGAGAATAGGAAGGAGAATAGGAAGGAGAATGGGAAGGAGAATGAGGAAGGAGAATGGGAAGGAGAATGGGAAGGAGAATGAGGAAGGAGAATAGGAAGGAGAATGGGAAGGAGAATGAGGAAGGAGAATGAGAAGGAGAATGAGAAGGAGAATGGGAAGGAGAATGAGGAAGGAGAATAGGAAGAAGAATGAGAAGGAGAATGGGAAGGAGAATGAGGAAGGAGAATAGGAAGGAGAATGGGAAGGAGAATAGGAAGGAGAATGAGGAAGGAGAATAGGAAGGAGAATGGGAAGGAGAATGAGGAAGGAGAATAGGAAGGAGAATGAGAAGGAGAATGGGAAGGAGAATAGGAAGGAGAATGAGGAAGGAGAATAGGAAGGAGAATAGGAAGGAGAATGGGAAGGAGAATGAGAAGGAGAATAGGAGTTTGAGAATGAATCGGAGTTCGGGTAGTCGGATTGACTTGAAACTTGGGTGGCATGTTGGGTACACCCCACAAATGTCATATTTGAGCCGATTTTTGGCTCGGTTGACCCAGAGTTGACTTTTTACCCAAAAGTCAACCGTGAGTCAACACTTTGTCTAGATTTCACCAAATCCAAACTAGAGTTGACCAGTTGACCAAAAATCAACTGTTAGTCAACATTTGACCAGTTTGACCTAGAGTTGACCAGAGTTGACCAGTTGACCAAAAGTCAACTGTAGGCCAACTCTTGATCCCGTTTGACTTTGTTCGACTTGTTTTGACCCGTGATGCCTGGTATGACCTAGGATTGACTTGGTTAGGCTTAGATTGACTTGATATAACTTGATTTGACCTAGATTGAATTAACAGGACTTAGTGTGACTCAGTGAGACCTAGTTTGACCTAGATTGTATATCATTCATTGTAAATCATTCCTAAACTTGTTTAAACCTAAATTAACTTACAGTATCTCATATTTAGGTCTTCTGATACCGCTCTGAGCATTGATATACCATACAGCTCAGGACAGCAGGCGAGTACATTTACTGATAGTTTTCATTGTCTTGATATTTGCTATATCCGATTCAGTCGTAGTGTCTTACTTGATTCTCAGACACGATAGTGCACGAACTAGTATTGTCGGATTCCTGTCATGAGATGTCATTCCTGGATTTCTTGGGATACTGGTACTTGCTTAGTCTTGATTCTCGTACTTGTATTGACGCCGATTCCTGAAGAGGACTTGCTCCCCTCTTTGGAAATCCCGCGTCATGACGTGCTATGTCCGGATCCGTATACTATTCGGGGAATGGGGAATATTATAGATAGTGTGATCAATACCCACATTGAGTTACTACTTGTATCATAGCTATACCCTCACCTCACGATGGGTATAGCCTGACCTGTGCTACTACTTGCTCCATAGCTTACCATCCCGGCCGGGCCGAGTCCACGTACTTGTAGCCGGTCGGCTGGAAGCCTGATACTTGACCCATACCGATCACATTAGGCTATAATGTTCGAGGCACATTTTATGTTTACTTTTCCTGTCATATATCATGTTCTGTCTACATTCAGTACCTTCTCACCATGCATGATATACAGTTACTCACATGCTTTACATGCCTTTACATTGTACCTTGATTGGAGATTAAGTTCTGCTCGGGAGAAGAGTTACAACCCCCAAAAGTCAACCGTGAGTCAACACTTTGTCTAGATTTCACCAAATCCAAACTAGAGTTGACCAGTTGACCAAAAATCAACTGTTAGTCAACATTTGACCAGTTTGACCTAGAGTTGACCAGAGTTGACCAGTTGACCAAAAGTCAACTGTAGGCCAACTCTTGATCCCGTTTGACTTTCTTCGACTTGTTTTGACCCGTGATGCCTGGTATGACCTAGGATTGACTTGGTTAGGCTTAGATTGACTTGATATAACTTGATTTGACCTAGATTGAATTGACAGGACTTAGTGTGACTCAGTGAGACCTAGTTTGACCTAGATTGCATATCATTCATTGTAAATCATTCCTAAACTTGTTTAAACCTAAATTAACTTACAGTATCTCATATTTAGGTCTTCTGATACCGCTCTGAGCATTGATATACCATACAGCTCAGGACAGCATGCGAGTACATTCACTGATAGTTTTCATTGTCTTGATATTTGCTATATCCGATTCAGTCGTAGTGTCTTACTTGATTCTCAGACACGATAGTGCACGGACTAGTATTGTCGGATTCCTGTCATGAGATGTCATTTCTGGATTTTTTGGGATACTGGTACTTGCTTAGTCTTGATTCTCGTACTTGTATTGACGCCGATTCCTGAAGAGGACTTGCTCCCCTCTTTGGAAATCCCGCGTCATGATGTGCTATGTCCGGATCCGTATACTATTCGGGGAATGGGGAATATTATAGATAGTGTGATCAATACCCACCTTGAGTTACTACTTGTATCATAGCTATACCCTCACCTCACGATGGGTATAGCCTGACCTGTGCTACTACTTGCTCCATAGCTTACCATCCCGGCCGGGCCGAGTCCACGTACTTGTAGCCGGTCGGCTGGAAGCCTGATACTTGACCCATACCGATCACATTAGGCTATAATGTTCGAGGCACATTTTATGTTTACTTTTCCTGTCATATATCCTGTTCTGTCTACATTCAGTACCTTCTCACCATGCATGATATACAGTTACTCACATGCTTTACATGCCTTTACATTGTACCTTGATTGGAGATTAAGTTCTGCTCGGGAGAAGAGTTACAACCCCGGTCCTTGTTTGGTTTAAGGGTTGTAACTCAACTTCCGAACGGTTTCCAAGTCTTCATATATCTTTGTCTTGTAGTTCATTATACTGTCTCTTATAGAACTTGTCAATTCACATGGAACTGCTGTTAGTGTTTGTACTTGCTCATTTTCCTGACAGGATACCGTTATGATATATTACAGATGATTCCGATGCGGACTGCTCGACCTATTATGGGCTCGAGTCAGATGGAGTAGCCTTAGATCGTGGTCTTATAGTGGAGCCACTAGATTTTGTACTTCCAGAGTAGTGTAGGCTAGCTAGGTTTGACTGGACTGCGATCCAGCTAGCTTATCAGACTGTAGTTCTATATTCTATTTTGATACTCTGTGATGTATATATCTGGACTTGTATTAGACTGTGGACTTGTTTTACTCTTTCATCTATCATATGTCTTTACTCTGAGCTATCTACCTTAGTTTTATTCTGTGATTGAGACTGTATTGATATGTCACCTCCATTCGGAGAGTATATACTGTACAGGTACATTTTAACTGTTAGTCGTAGGTATTTACAGACGTTATATACAGCGTTCTACCGCCGATACTGCGGCGTAGGCTGGACGTACCCACGTGCTCGTGCCCCATCTAAGGGTGCGGGTCGTGACAATAAGGGGCTGTGGTATTTAGACAGGATTGGACTGGACAAAGTATTGGCATCCTTGGTAGCAGACGTACCACCAGAAGCTTCATGTCGCAGTGTTGAAGCCGACTTGCTACTCCACCACCGGCGTGTCGGACATTCCTCTTTTTCGGTTATTGGTCGAATGTATCCGTCCTTATATCAAAGGGCTAATAAAGAGAAGTTATTTTGTAATGCTTGTGCTTTGGGAAAACATACCAGAAGCTCGTATGTGAGCACAGGGAATAGGAGTTCAGCTGCTTTTGACATGATACATTCAGACGTATGGGGCCCTTGTCCTACAACCGGGATTAACGGCTTTCGATGGTTCGTCACCTTTATTGATTGTTATACCCGTGTGACTTGGGTCTACCTTCTGAAGAATAAAAGTGACGTCCTTGAGGCCTTTCAGGACTTTCATCGACGCATGGAAACACAATATGGCGCTAAAATTAAGTGTTTTCGATCCGACAATGGGACGGAGTATACGAATAAGCGGGTTGCTGAGTATTTTTCAACTCATGGAATACTTCATCAAACTTCATGTGCTTATACTCCGGCTCAAAATGGTGTGGCGGAACGAAAGAACAGACACTTGCTGGAAGTTGCACGGACGATGATGCTGGCTATGAATGTCCCGAAGCACTTATGGGGGCAGGCTATATTGACGGCCTCTTATCTCATCAACAGAATGCCATCTCAGGTATTGGACTGGAAGACACCATTGGAGATGCTTACTGGAGCTAATACATACACTGTTCCACCAAAAGTTTTTGGATGTGTATGCTTTGTCCAGGATAATCGGCCAGGCGTTGGCAAACTGGATCCTCGGGCAGTTAAATGTGTCTTTGTCGGTTACACGACGACTCAGAAGGGTTATGCCTGTTGGAGTCCAGTCGAACGGAAGATGTTTGTCAGCATGGACGTTACTTTCAGAGAACTCAAACCATACTATGGTTCAGATGAAGGTTCCGCATTTGGTGACACACCTAACACAGATGGTGTTCAATGTGAAGGGGAGATAATAAGCCCAAATGTGGTCGTCGGCTCGGTTCCGTGTCCGGTTGTAGAAAACTGGACGAAAGGGGGAGAGCACAGTGACTCAGATACAGAAAATGAAGAAGAAGTTCCATATATTACGCAGGGGGAGCAGCAGACAAGGGAAAAGGAGCTCCAAGTCTACAAAAGAAGACAACAGAAGTCCAGTACTGTACCTATGCCATGCCCTGTGCCTACTGTACCAAGTCCCTTGTCTACTCCTGCTCCAACTCCTGAAGATGTTGCCCCCGTACTGAATCACTCGGATTCTGATGCGGATCTCTCCGACTCGGATGGTACGATCTCTCCACCACCTATTGCTCCCTTAAGGAGATCTTCTCGCATTAATGCGGGTAAGGCTCCTGCTCGTTTTGATGATTACGAACATGACATTGCCAACTTCTTGTCTTATTCTAACATTTCTTCGAATTATCGAGCCTTCATTGCATCATTAGACTCTACTTCGTTGCCCAAGTGTTGGCAGGAAGCAAAGAAAGATCCAAGGTGGAAAGCTGCAATGATGGAAGAACTTGGAGCACTGGAGAAAAATAAGACATGGGAGCTGGTTCCATTACCAAAAGGGAAGAAAGCTGTGGGATGCAAATGGGTAAAGAGACGCCAGAAGGAAAAGTAGAGCGGTACAAGGCGAGGTTGGTTGCAAAAGGATTCACACAGTCATATGGAATAGACTATGATGAGACTTTTGCCCCAGTAGCAAAAATGAGCACCGTAAGGACTTTGGTCTCCATTGTAGCGAACTATGGGTGGAAGCTGTACCAGTTGGATGTGAAGAATGCCTTTCTTCATGGGGACCTGCAAGAAGAAGTATACATGTGGAGCTCCCGCCTGGGTGCTATGCGACGGAATTAAACGGAGGGACGTCGCAAGGAAAGGTGTGTAAACTGAAAAAGTCACTATACGGGCTCAAGCAATCCCCTCGAGCCTGGTTTGACAGATTCAGAAAGGCTGTTACAGGCATGGGATACCGTCAAACAAATGCAGATCATACGGTCTTCCTTCAGCATGCAAGAGGCCACATCACTATACTTGCTGTATATGTGGATGATATAGTGATCACAGGTGATGATGAAGTCGAGATCACTAAACTGAAGTCAAAACTCGCGAAGGAGTTTGAAGTGAAAGATCTAGGAGCGATGAGGTACTTTCTAGGTATCGGGGTGTGTGAAGGCGAACAAGGAATTGTTCTCTCACAGAGAAAATACACACTAGATCTGCTGAAGGAGACAGGGATGCTGGGATGCAAAGCAGCAGTCACTCCAATTGACCAGAAGTGCAAGTTGGGAGCAGAAGCAGGAGAGCCCGTTGATCGTGAAAGATATCAACGACTTGTAGGGAGATTGATTTATCTGGGACACACTCGCCCTGATATCTCATTTGCGGTGAGTGTAGTGAGTCGCTACATGCATGATCCAAGAAAGGGTCATATGGAAGCAGTATTTCAGATCTTGAGGTATCTGAAAGGAACACCGGGAAAGGGGCTATGGTTCAAGAAGAATGGACGCATAGAAGTTGAGGGATACTGTGATGCAGACTGGGCGAGCTGCATAGACGACAGAAGGTCTACCACGGGATACTGTGTTTTTGTAGGAGGAAATCTGGTCTCATGGAGAACAAGAAACAGTCTGTGGTAGCACGGTCGACAGCTGAAGCAGAATACAAAGCAATGGCTCTGGGAGTATCAGAGTTGCTATGGGTGAAAGCATTGCTGACAGAGTTGAAGCTGGATAAGGGAGCACCATTGTGTCTTCTGAGCGATAGTCAAGCTGCAATAAGTATAGCTAACAATCCAGTTCAGCACGACCGAACGAAGCACATCGAGATTGATCGATTCTTCATCAAGGAGAAGCTGGAACAAGGGATACTGAAGATTGACCATGTCCGCTCAGAAGAACAAGTTGCAGACTGTCTGACTAAGGGTCTTAGTTCATTAAGTCTGTCAAAGCTATGTAACAAGATGTGGATGATCAATATCTATCGTCCATCTTGAGGGGGAGTGTTGAGAATCAATAAGGGACTTTTAGTCCCACATCGGAATATGTAGTATGTAGAGGAGCTAGACTCCCTATATATAGTGAAGTAGTCCATCAATAAAATTATCAATCTATTATTTTCTACAAAATGTAAGGTGTAGATTGGACATTGTATGTAAAAGATGGCTTTGGATTAATTTCAGTAGACCCACATGCTATTTTTAGGTTGGAACTTATGTTGGTATTCATAGTTTTGTATGGATGGATGTGTGTGATCATTTGTTGTTTTTACAAAATTGGTTGCTATCTAAATATGATTTAAGGGAAGGGGAGATTATCAAAGCAATACATCTAAGTTCCTTCAGAAGCATCGATCAAAAAGCAATAAATGCAATCATTTGGTTAAGTGGACAAATCTGATCCGTCGCGGCCAGCCATCTATGAGTGAAATTTGGCTTGCATCTCCTTCATCGTAAGAAGCAGCAACGCTAAAGGTGATCAGTTGAGTCATTCCCAGACTGAAAATTATCTATCCTTGCATCATTGGATCGATCTGATCCTTTACTTGCAAGTTAATTTCATATTCTTCCTTCCTTTGACCGTTAATATGCTAGCATCGTGAGTCCATGGGAATCAACCTTGCTTCAAGATGCGTGTGCTGCACTAACCCAGACACAGAAACAAATGACCATCTCTTCGTTCTGGTTGAGACGGCTCAAAAGGTATGGCTCCACTTCGCTACCAATTTCCACCTCCCCACCCATTACTCCACCATCGATCAACTGGCTCAGGTATGGCTTATTAACTCCATTCTCTCTCATCCGTCCTCCTTGGCGGCCATCAGCAGGAACATTATCTTAGCTTCCTGCTTATGAAAAATTTGGAAGCAAAGGAACTCCATTAAATTTGGTGCCGGGACCAGAAACTACCGGGAGATCATCCGCCGAGTCACCTCGCATCTGCAACATACCTACTCTGCTCATAATCTGGGGACGGACATGTTGGGACGTATCAGCACGAATACGAGAGACGTTCACCCGGGGATCTCTGCTCGATGGGTGTCACCGGGGGTGGGTAAGAAGCTGAACATTGCGGCAAAGATAGGGGAAGACCCAGATCTGGCGTGTGGCGGTGTCATCAGAGACAATCGCGGCAACCTGATCTATGCCTTCTTCCTGTTCAAAGCGGATACTACTAGCCCTCTACCGGAACTTGACGCCCTTCTCCTGGCGTTACATTGGTGTCACTCCCAGAATATCCAGTACAGTGAAATTGAAAGCTCATCCATCCAACTTACCAACACCATTGCCAAAAAAGCTGAACCTCACTGGACTCTCAGATACAAAACCGCAAAATCCAACAAATTCTCAACCGGGCTATTGACATTAACCACATCTCCTCTAGTGCAAATGGCGTGGCAAAAGCTCTGGCGTCTCCAGCTCGGGATTCCAGACTTGACCAGATCTTCTTTCACACCACCGAACTTCCAACGGCGACCAGCAACGTCCTGCTTAAGGACCTCTCTGGTCCTTAGGGGACCCCCTTTTCTTATATTTTCTTTCTCATTTTTGTATACCCCCGGTACCCCCGATGTGGATAGTTTGAATTTTGCTTTGTTTACCCCCGGTCTTCCCGGGGAGGATAGTCTTATTTTGGTGTGTCATGCAATGGCGTGGCACTTATACTTTTGTTGGTTGTCGGGCAATCTTCCGACGCCATATTTGAGCTTAGGCTCCCCCATATAGCAATAAAGTCTCCTGTTTAAAAAAACAAAAAAAAACTCTGTTTATTCGCCATTAAAAATCTAGTAGAAATTGACAATATTAATTCTTCAAATCTGTTATTGTGAACTCTTAACTGCCAACATTATAACAGTCTCATCAAACCTAGTGGCCTAACTAAATACTTTTAATGTTGTTTGCTGCTGCTGCTGCTGCTTCTTCTTCTTCTTATTATTATTATTATTATCATGTTTTCTTTCATTTTAGAGAAGCTACTTTGAAACTAGTATATTGTTGAGAAGTTTATATGATGAAGTTGAGTCCAAGATCATGTAATAAGAACATCTTGAATCCAAGATCATTAATGAATCAAAACGAAAGAAAAGACCTTTTCCCTCTAGTCTCCTAGAAATGAAAATTACATCAACTGGATTAGATTATGCATAGTTACTTTTAGCAATAAACAAAATTAAGGGGATACATATATACACTCCTGGTGCATCAGATCAATTACTCCCCAATCACATGTTAAGCTCCAAGACAAAAGCAAAGACGTGCTCATACTGCTGTACAAATTGACTAAGTTTCAAAATTAAACATAACATACTAAAAAGCATCATTGTGTTAGAATAGTGGTCGGCCATCTAGCTAGGAATAACTAATTCGGAGAGGGAGAAAATGTAAAAAAAAAAAAGAAAATTTTGGTGTAAGAAGATGATGGTAAAACAAAAAAATTACAACAAAACTAAGCTTGTAATATTTGTTGTGTACAAAACTAAGCTTGTAAAATTTACCATAAGAAAATTCTTGGAAGAGTCCACACACTTATTAAAATATAGCTTGAACTCTTCTATCTTTTACAAATATCTAGACATCTCTAAAACATAGATATTTTAAATTATCAAAAACATTTTAGGCGTGGAACATCCTAAAAATTCGACCACGTACAAAATAAAAGGGCCCAATGGCAAAACGAAGCTCAATGGTAATGGACCAATTAGATTTGTGGGCTAAAAAATATGGACAAATCAACTTTATTTTCAATATTCTCTCTTAAACTTGATTTTGTGACTCCAAGTGAACTTCTTGTCTTAAATAAACTCTTCCTCGATTTTCTTGGTGAAGATGTTGATGGCTTACTTTTGTAATTTGACATACTTTTTGTCCACTTTCTTTCTTCTAGTATGCACATTTGGGTAGATGAGCACGCTTTCCATCATAGTTGATGCTTAATCTTTGCTTGTAGCATTTTTTTTCAAGTAGTCTATGCGTATACATCTTGACTTCATCTCTAGCATTATTTTTCGGCCTGTAGGCCCGTTCTACTCCAATTTTCTTTGTCAGTTTGGAAGTGTCTCTAGCTCCCAAGACTCGTCCTTCATGACATCCTTGATTAATTTTTTATAAATGACATCTCTTTGCTTCTTACATATTTTATTACTTCTTCAAAATCTCTATTAGTTCACAATCGGCAAAAAGACAAAAAAAAAATGTCAGAATATCATTTTGATTATTGGTTATCTCAATCTTCTCTTGCAAATTCTTCATGCGTGGAATATTTCTTTCATCCAAGGATGATGTAGAGAGTCGTTCTCGAGATGGTATTGGTGTTACTAGCAGTATAATAGAGACATACTTCTTCACGTGCTTTATTCTCTTCTTTCATGAGAGGAATTAAGTTATAGCTTACTTCTTGAACATTTGATTGGTGTGAACTTTCTTCATCGTACAATGTCTCCCTAGCAACATTTTTTGTATGATTTCTTATTTACTCTCTTTTTCTTTTACCGGTGTTTCCGGATCATCATCAAAAGTGAGATAATCGTAAATGATCCATAAAATGTATGGTTGGTTTCCTTTATGTCAAGGTATCGTGTGTTCTCTATATTTTCTTCTTTTTGTGTGTGTGGAAATAATAAAGTTGAGTTCTCTTGCATTTTTTTCCTTCAACATATTGAACTTTCTCCTCAACATTTCTAGTTGCTATAATCCGATGCATAATGTCCCAAGCTTAATTACATGAATTATAGCATTCAACTTGAGATTTATCATGCATTCATCTTGTGAAGCTTCCTGTTTCACGTTGTCTTGTAGGATAGTTTTGGTCTCTTTCTTCATTAGTGAATATCTTGTAATGAGTTCGATCTTCCTTTTCTTCAATGGTCTCAAACAAGATTACAACCACGACCTCTCCTCCTTGTTTGGTTGATAAAGATTTGTTCTTTTTTCTTGAAGGTGAGCTTCATTAATTTGAAGGATTTGCTCCAATGTCTCTTACTTCTTCTTTCTTCTTTTGTGATAGGTTTGTAATGAGCAATTGAGTTGCTCAATAGTCATGGACTCCCAAGTCATTGATTTTTTTTTCAATAGTTACTACAATATAATTAAATTATGTAAGCAAAGAGCGATCGAGGATTTTCTACATCACTCAAGTGCTGGTCATGATTTCACCATTACTTTTCAAGTGATAATTAACAATGGCCAAAACTTTAGAATAGTAATCCAGAATAGTTTTGAACTCTTTCATATGTAAAGCTTCAAATTCAGCTCTTAAAGTTTGGTGGCGTAAATTTATCACTTTCTTCTCTCCTTTGTAAGAGATTTAAAGTTTCTCTCATTTTTCTTTAGAGGTTATTGCACTTAAAATCAAAACGCATCATTATATATGGCTTGATAGATATTGAAGAAGAGACATTTATTGTCCCTCTTTCTTGAAGCTTTTAACATCGTCTTTTGAGCTTGAGATAATGAAGCATGATCTTGTGGCTAAACATATATAGTCTTTTTCGACCACCTCTTATGCATCTTTTGCTCCTAGCAAAGTCTTCAACTTGATGCTTCAATTTGTATAGTTGCTCTTCTTGCACACATTAACTTGGGAGGGAGTCATTCTCTTGTCATCTTCAACCTCGAATCGTGAATTACTTTGGTATCACTTTGTTGGAATTGTGGTAGACCAACTATCTAGGAAGAACTAATTTGGAGGTGGAGAAAATGTAGATATAAGAATTTAGTGGAAGAGAAAAATGGTAAGAAAGAAACTTTAGAACAACACTAAGCTTGTAATATTGTTTTTACAAAATGAGGAGAGAGCACACATATTTATATGACTATTGGAAGAGTCGGCACACTAACTAAAATATAGCTTGGACTCTTCTGACTCTTTTACAAATATTAGGACATCTAACATAGATGCTTTAAATTATCAAGAACATTCTAGTCATGAAATATCTTAGAAATTGGACCAATCACAATACAAAAGAGTCCAATGACAAAACTAAGCTCAATGGTAATATACCAACTAGATTTGTAGTTGGCTAAAAAAGATGGGCACAAATCAAGTTTATTTTCAACATCTTGAAGGCTTCTGTTGTTATTCCTAAGAAGAGAAAGCATCATTATCTCAGAGAGGTTTTGATATCCTCATTGAAGCTTGTTATAGAAGGGGAAATTAGCCGTGCTTTTGTAATTTGGCAATGACAGGTAAAACTGGAATTTCCTAAATATGAAGGCGTCTCTCGTTATCTTTCACATCAACATAGTAAACCTTATAAAAATTCTAGTTTTCCTATGAAATTAGTATTACTTGGAAGTAATTTTGACATATCTATACATATCGTTTTTATTTCTCACAATTTAGTGCTTATAAGGTTGAAGTTATATATGTCCTGAACATTCTTTTCTTACAAATTAGAAAGTACATGCATTAATGTTGTTTACACAAGAGGACTGTGGAACGTTACTAAACATGTACTAGTTATTCGCTAGGTTATGGCAAGTAAGGTTCTCATTTAGTTTGAGAAATTCTCTCAACTGGTCCCCTCCCACTCTACATGTTTAATTTACTCCCTCCCAGTAGGAATGCTTTGAATCCATCGATCTGGTCTGTGTAAAATTAAGCATTCAGACTGGTACTGTTAATTCTAGGACCACTTTGGCTTTTTGATGTGTTGGATTATGAGTGTTTCAGTATTCACTCTTTAATGAAACTTGTGCGTAACGCCTCCTTCTATGGCAGAAAAAACCTTGTGCCTGTCTGGAGACTTTCAATCGATTTAGTTTTTCGTTTAGTACATAATCCTTATACTTCATATAATTAAGTTACAGTGGCATCATGTAAATTTATAATGGGGAATATTATTGTGGTTGGTTTTATGTTTAATTTAGGATATTGTCATTTACTTAATTGGTTTATGGAGATAACTACAAGAAGAAAAAAAAAATCTTTACTAACATTTCATCTACAACACTTCCTAAAAACGATGTTAAAAAGGCGGGTCTTCTACAACCTTTATAATAAAAACGTTGTAAAATACATGTACAAACGACGTTTTATATCAAACGTTTAGGTTTATACAACACTTGTAGTTATATGTACAATGTTTATTGAACGCGGTAGATATTGTTTTTACCACAGTTGCAGAATGTTGTTGAAAATAAATTTACAACACTTGTAATACATTATAAAAAGTATTTATTACAATACTTGCCAAATGTCGTAGAAAGGTTTTTGTCATATTTTATAAATTTCAATCATGTTCGTAAATTGTTGTGGGAATGTTGAGAACTAATAAGGGACTTTAGTCCCACATTGGAAAATGTAGTATGAAGAGGAGCTAGACTCCCTATAAATAGCGGAGTAACCAATCAATAAAACACACAACAATTATTCTCTACATGGTATCAGAGCCATAACCACAAAAAAAAAAAAAAAATTCTCCCCCCCCCCATTTCCCCACCGGCAGTACCCCCCCCCCCCCCTTCCCCCACCGGCAGCCCCCCCCCCCCCCCCCCGACGCCCCACCCGGCAGTCCCCCCCACCCCGACGCCCTGTCCCCCCCCCCCCCCCGACGCCCTGCCCCCCCCCCCCCCCCGACGCCCGCCCCCTCCTTTTTTTTTCTTCTTTTCGAAAAAAAAAACCTAATTTTGAGAGAGAGATTATGTGGGTGGTTTTTCGACGACGGATGGCTGTCAAATGCTTTATTTGCACCTTCTGTTCCTAGATTACGTCCTCCGGAATTACAAATGCTTTATTTGTTTTCCGTTCTCGATCTGCAAATTAGGATCTACATGCGCGCGCCGGTGTTGGCAACGTTGACCGCGCAGTCGTAAGGTCACCGTTGAAGACTTTACATACAGACGACGCCGACGACGACGCCGACGACGACGCCGACGAAGACGACGACAAAGACGATGCCGACGTAGACGACGACGACGAATCACCGTTGAAGACGCCATGGATTCGATCAGTGGTAAACTGACAGCAGATGAGATGAAGGCCTTGGTTGATGATATTTTATCAAAGAGATTAACCGAGGCGACCCCACGTGTGATCTATACTGATGTGGATCCGTCATCCTACAAAATGGAGAAGCTGGACAAGTTGGAGACGAAGTTGGAAGGCACGTTCAATTACTTGAAATGGTCACGGCAGGCCATGCGGACGCTGAAGGGACGTGGCTTGGTTGGCTACGTCAATGGCCAAACCAAGGTGCCAGATGATCCCTCCTCAAAGGAGTTTGCTGTTTGGGAAATTATCAACAATGTTGTGGCTGGATGGTTGACCGCCTCCTTGACCGACCAGGTGTCGGGCAATATAGAGGCGATGGAGGCTGCTGCTGATATATGGCGAACTTTGAAGGATATGTACTCCGGCTCGGGCAATCCTATGCGGGTCTTTCAACTGCAGGATGAACTTGATAGGGTGGCCCAGGACGACCACACCATCTCTGAGTATGCAGCATTGTTGAAGAAGTTCTGGTCTGATCTGGATCACTATGATCCTCTTCGGATAGAAGATGCCCAAGTCGAACCCGCATTTGTAAAACATTTCCAAAAGTTCTTGGATTATATTTCGCGTCAACGGATGATGAAGTTCTTAAAGGGTCTTAACCCTGTATTTGAGAATAGAAGGAATGTACTCCTGGCACAGCCTATGCTTCCCACCTTAGAAGAAGCCATAGCTGCCATGGCACAAGAAGAGGCTCGTTTGAAGTTAATGTCCAACAAGGGCTCTTTCCAGGGGGAGCAAGCCACTGTTGAAAAGTCGGTCCATGCCGCCTTCAATCAGCCTCCCTCTGTGGTCGGTGTTTGCCACAACTGTGGTGACTCAGGATATTACATCAGATTTTGTCCCAAACCCCTGCGCAGTCAGTCGAATGATCGTGGACGGGGTCGCGGAGGACGTCGTGGTGGTAGAGGCGGTTATGCTGGTAGACGGGGAAATTATTCTAGAGGACACAAAGATAATCTAGCGGAGGAAGGGGGCGACCATCACCTGGCTGAGTTAACCCCTCTTGAGAAAGAGTTTCTCGCGAAGTTACGTGGCACGAAGCTGGGTTCGGACGGCAGTAATGGAACGTCATCTACCTCGGGGGACCACATCACTTGCTTTTCCTAAAACGGCATAGGTATACCTGTACGTGCTCTTGCAGCAGCTGTCCACCAACCAGGTTGGATTATGGACTCTGGGGCATCTCGCCATGTCACAGGATCCCGCGGTAAGTTTCAGGACTATACTCACCTACCGACGCCGGAGAGCATTCAGACTGCTGATGGTAACTCCAGCCCTGTCATGGGTAAAGGCACTGTCGCATGCACCCCTTCTCTCACTCTCACCAATGTCTTACATGCTCTATCTTTTCCTTTCAACCTTCTTTCTATTAGTGCCATTATCCTTGATCTTAACTGTACTGTTTCCTTTGACATTCCTACGATAATTTTTCAGGAGAAGGGGACAGGACGACGACTAGGGACTGGCACATGGCATAAGGGGCTGTGGTACTTGGACAGGACTGGACTGGCTAAGCTTTAGCATCTCTGGTAGCAGACACACCACCAGAAGATTCACGACGCAGTGTCGAAGATGACTTGCTACTACACCACCGGCGTGTCGGTCATTCTTCTTTTAAAATTATTAGTCGAATGTATCTGTCCTTATACCAAAGGGCTAATAAAGAGAAGTTATTTTGTCATGCTTGTGAGTTGGGTAAACATACCAGAAGCACGTATGTGAGTTCAGGTAGTAGGAGTTCGGCTGCTTTTGATATGATATATTCAGACGTATGGGGCCCTTGTCCTACAACCGATATTAACGGTTTTCGATGGTTCATCACTTTTATTTATTGTTATACTCGCGTGACATGGGTGTACCTTATGAAGAATAAAAGTGACATCTTTGAGGCGTTTCGAGACTTTCATCGCCGGGTAGAAACTCAATATGGCACTAAAATTAAGTGCTTACGGTCTGACAATGGGACGGAGTATACAAATAGGAAGGTTGCTGAGTATTTATCCACTCATGGCATACTATACCAAACTTCATGTGCCTATACACCGGCACAAAATGGTGTGGCCGAACGGAAGAACAGACACCTGCTGGAGGTCGTACGGACGATGATGCTGGCTATGAATGTTCCGAAACACTTATGGGGGCAGGCGGTGTTAACGGCATCTTATCTCATCAACCGAATGCCATCTCAAGTATTGGACTGGAAGACACCGCTGGAGATGCTTACTGGTGCAACCACGTATACTGTTCCACCGAAAGTATTTGGGTGTATATGTTTTGTCCAAGATAATAGGCCGGGAGTTGGCAAACTGGATCCTAGAGCGGTTAAATATGTCTTTGTCGGGTACACGGCAACTCAGAAGGGATACGCATGTTGGATCCCAGTTGAGCGAAAAATATTCGTAAGCATGGAAGTTACATTCAGAGAACTGGAACCATATTATGGTTCGGATGACGGTTCGGCGTTTGGTGACATACCTAACATAGAGGGTGTTAGATGTGAGGGGGCAAAATTAAGCCCATCTGTGGTAGTCGGATCAGTCTCATGCCCGGTCATAGAAAACTAGACGAAAGGGAGAGAAAGCAGTGACTCCGATACAGAAGATGAAGAAGATACATATGTTAAACAGGGGGAGCAGCAGACAATAGAAAAGGAGCTCCAAGTCTACAGAATGAGACAGCATAAGTCCAGTACTATGCCTGTACCGTGTCCTGTGCCTACTGTACCAAGTCCCTCGTCTACTCCTGCTCCAACTCTTGAAGATGTTTTCCCCGTACTGAATCAATCTGATTCTGATGCGGATCTCTCTGACTCTGATGGTATGATCTCTCCACCACCTATTGCTCCCTTAAGGAGATCTTCTCGCATCAATGCGGGTAAGGCTCCTAGTCGTTTTGATGATTATGAACATGATATTGCCAACTACCTGTCTTATTCTAACATTTTTTTGAATTATCGAGCCTTCATTGCATCATTAGACTCTACTTCGTTGCCCAAGTGTTGGCAGGAAGTAAAGAAAGATCCAAGGTGGAAAGCTGCAATAATGGAAGAACTTGGGGCACTGGAGAAAAATAAGACGTGGGAGCTGGTTCCATTACCCAAAGGGAAGAAAACTATGGGATGCAAATGGGTCTACACAGTAAAAGAGACGTCAGAAGGAAAGGTAGAACGATACAAGGCGAGGTTGGTTGCAAAAGGATACACATAATCATATGGCATCGACTATGATGAGACGTTTGCTCCAGTAGCGAAAATGAGCACCGTAAGAACTCTAGTCTCCATTGCAGCAAACTATGGGTGGAAGCTATACCAGTTAGATGTGAAGAATGCCTTTCTTCATGGGGACCTACAAGAAGAAGTGTATATGGAACTCCCGCCAGGGTGCTATGCTACAGAATCAGACGGAGGTATGGAACTCCCGCCAGGGTGCTACGCTACAGAATCAGACGGAGGGACGTCGCATGGAAAAGTGTGCAAACTAAAGAAGTCGCTATATGGACTCAAGCAATCTCCTCGAGCCTGGTTTGACAGATTCAGAAAGGCTGTTACAGGCATGGGATACTATCAAGCAAATACAGATCATACGGTCTTTCTTCAGCATGCAAGAGGCCACATCACTATACTTGCTGTATATGTTGATGATATAGTAATCACAGGTAATGATGAAGTCGAGATCGCTAAGCTGAAGTCAAAACTCGCGAAGGAGTTTGAGGTGAAGGATTTAGGAGCAATGAGGTACTTTCTAGGTATCGAGGTGTGTGAAGGCGAACAAGAAATTGTTCTCTCACAGAGAAAATACGCACTAGATCTGCTGAAGGAGACAGGGATGCTGGGATGCAAAGCAGCAGTCACTCCAATTGACCAAAAGTGCAAGTTGGGAGCAGAAGCAGGAGAGCCAGTTGATCGTGAAAGATATCAACGACTTGTAGGGAGATTGATTTATCTGGGGCACACTCGTCCTGATATCTCATTTGCGGTGAGTGTAGTAAGTCGCTACATGCATGATCCAAGAAGGGTCATATGGATGCAGTGTTTCAGATCTTGAGATATCTGAAAGGGACGCCTGGAAAAGGGCTATGGTTCAAGAAGAATAGAAGTATAGAAGTTGAGGAATACTGCGATGCAGACTGGGCGAGCTGTATAGACGATAGAAGGTCTACCACGGAATATTGTGTCTTTGTAGGAGGAAACTTGGTCTCATAGAGAAGCAAGAAACAGTCAGTGGTAGCACGGTCAACAGCTGAACCAGAATACAGAGCAATGGCTTTGGGAGTGTCGGAGTTGCTGTGGGTGAAAGCGTTGCTGACAGAGTTGAAGCTGGACTAGGGAGCACGTTACGTCTTCTGAGCGATAGTCAAGCTGCAATAAGTATTGCTAACAATCCAGTTCAGCACGACAGAACGAAGCACATCGAGATCGATCGATTCTTCATCAAAGAGAAGCTGGAACAAGGGATACTGAAGATTGATCATGTTCGCTCAGAAGAACAAGTGGCAGACTGTCTGACTAAGGGTCTTAGTTCATTAAGTCTGTCGAAGCTATGTAACAAGATGGGAATGATTAATATTTATCGTCCATCTTGAGGGGGAGTGTTGAGAACTAATAAGGGACTTTAGTCCCACATTGAAAAATGTAGTATGAAGAGGAGCTAGACTCCCTATAAATAGTGGAGTAACCAATCAATAAAACACACAACAATTATTCTCTACAGGGAAGAACTTCTATAACGTTTTTACAACGTTCAAACAAACATTGTCGAAGATACCCCTTTTACAATCCTGGATATAACAACCTTGTATTAAAGGTTGTAAAAAACCTTTTATAATATTTTTTGTAACGCTGTTGTAAAAGAGGTTATTTTCTTGTAAATGTTTTCAGTTTCAGTAATACTTATAGTATCCTATATATATTTCCTTGTTCTATCACTCTGTAACTTTGTAGGCATACTGTAAATGTTAATATCCCTCACAGTGAGAGTACAATGTTAATTAGTTGCCCATCATACTGAATCAAATTAGTAGCTAAGCTAGTGTGCTGAATATGCACAAGTAGTTACATACTCAATCCCAGCAATGTCACTGGATGCCTTTGTATGAGCCCACGTACATGCTCATGTCCACTCTTGTCAAACTCACACCGGACAGCGCAATCAAATATGAAAAGCATATTCCCAATAAATTAACAACAATCGCTTAATACTCAGGACGTTAGTGTTTGGGTCTCATATAATAGTTAAAATTAGGATTTTGATCTTAAAATTAGGGTTTGGATCTCTATAATGTCCGACCTTAATGTTTGGGTCTTAAATTTACTGTTCACTTGCCTACGTGAATAGTAAATTTAAGACCCAAATACTAAGATCGGACATTTTGGAGACTCAAACTCTAATATTAACTATTATGTGGGACTTTTTACTAAATAATCCAAAAAAAAAAAAAAAAAAACTCCGATAGTTACCTTGACAAAATTCAATAGCTAGCACCACAATTGATTTATCTCATTGATGAATTCCATGTGAGGCATTATAGAAAGTACTAGCTTGATGAGCCTCCAACTTTCCATTAAGAGACTATATAGTACCCAAAAAATGAAATGTGAGTAAAGTTTCTTGTAAAAAAAAAAAAAAAAAGGTTATTTAGTATTTGGGTCTCACATAATAGTAGATATTAGGATTTGGGTTTCAAAATTGTCCGACGTCAGGGTTTTGGGTCTCGAAATCGTGACATACTCAAATCCTAATGTTGGACAATTTCGAGACTTTTAACCCTAATATCCACTAATATGTGAGACTCTATTACTAAATATCCCTAAAAAAGTGTCATCTTTCGTAACAATGCAGTGCGTCTAAACTTTATCTATACATAAGATGCTATACTGGGCAAGGGCATGATTTGATTCATTTTAAACCATCTCCTCTACAGAGATGGATCGCGATGTAGGAACCCTATAAGGGGGGTGAATAGGGTCAAGCTAACTAATCAAGCACTTAGCACAAGCTAATTGGCAATTTAAAAATATAAGTGCAAGAGAAGAAGCAATTACAATACCGACACCCGATGTATCCTGGTATCCTCCCTAGAGGCAATCCAGTCCCGGAACTCTCTCCGGATATAATCCACTA
The DNA here is from genome assembly GCA_029216955.1 of Iris pallida. Classification (NCBI taxonomy): domain Eukaryota; kingdom Viridiplantae; phylum Streptophyta; class Magnoliopsida; order Asparagales; family Iridaceae; genus Iris; species Iris pallida. The sequence continues at coordinate 452,309 of JANAVB010027998.1, read as the reverse complement.
TTTGAGCAAATAGTTACACACGAGTTTGGATCCGAAGAACTCGCCAACTTCTTACACGAGAGCTTTAATCCGAAGGCCTCTCCGACTTCAACCGAGAGTTTGGATACGAAGACTCTCTAACTTCAACCGAGAGTTTGGATACGAAGACTCTCCAACTTCAACCGAGAGTCGAAGACTCTCCAACTTCAACCTTTCACAATAGGTTTTGATCTTCTTATACAATAAGATGAAGATCTTACTTTTCAACTCAATAACTCTAACACAATTTGTGGATGGCAAATGAAAGCTTTGTAGAGTTGTTTGTGGATAGGCTTTGGTGGTTTAGAAATTTTTAGTCTCAAAGCATAAATGTTAGTGATATCATAATGATTAAACTTAATTGAATAACCACAATCAAAAACATAGTTTTGATTTTGGCAACTCGATTAAATTTAAGATAGAAAGCTCATATCACTAATATGTAAACCAATAGCATATATCACCAAAGGTATAAGTAGAAATGCTATAGTGATAGTATAAAGATTAGTGATAATGAAATGCTAAACTAAACATATTAATCATATTCAAAAAATATGATACAATCATTGGGCCAACACGCGACATGCATGAACAGCCCTCCTGATCATCCTGAAAGGCATGGCCACAGATGTTTCAAGAGCAACGACAACTAGTACAAACTCAAGAGATGAATGCTTCAATGGACAAGCTCAGCTACTGCCAATAGCCAACATCAGGAAAGAATCATTAAGCAATTCCTTCCACCAAAGGCTAAGGTATCAAAAGAAGCCAAAGAAAAATTCATTGGCTAATTCATCACTGGGGAAGCCTCCCATAGATGCTGCAAGGAGAAGCGCAAGATTATCAAAGGGGATGATGTTTATCTTGCAATGAAGAAGCTAGGACTTGATGATTATGCTGATACAACCTTAAGGGTCTGCTTGGATTGAGGATTAAGAGAGTTAAGTGAGGGAAAAATAAAATCATGCTTGATTTGAGGGTGGGAGTTTAGGAATGAGGGTTACAGAGGGTTAAGTGAGAGTTTATTTCACCATCTTTTGTCCATTTTTTCAACCTCCCAAATCGGAGGGTTAACGAGGGGGATTGAGGGGTTTTGTTTAAAAAGTCATAAACACCCATTATTTGTTCTATAAAATATCATAAATTTTTTCTCCGTTTTTTCTTATTTTCAACATGTTGCTTCGTACCTTCCTAATTTGTGAAGATATTTTTACAAGTTCTAATTAAAATTTCAATCAAATTTAATTTTGTGACGTATGTAATAAGGTTATTTTGGTAACTATCATAATTTTATTAATCCTCCTCTCACTCAAAACCTCCAATTCAAGCAAGGGTTATTAAACACCCCCCACTTAACTCTCCCTCCAGTCCAAACAAGGTTCTATAGGCTGACTCTACTCCCCCTCGCTTAACTCCTCCTCATTTAACCCCACTTAACTTTGCATTTTTTTTTTTCACCTCAATCCAAGCAGAGACCCTAAGGTATTTGCACTAGTATAGGGAGTATGTCGATCAGAAAGCAACTCCTATCAAGCGAGACAAGTCAAATAGATGTTGCAGATGAATTGTCCCTTGTTAGATATCCTAATCAAAAGAAGGGAGCTAGAAAGACTGAGATTTCCTTGAAGGCAATATGTACTAGATCTATAATTGGCAAAATGAGATGAAATTAGGTGACGATGCTTATTACAATGTGTAAGCAATTTTAGTGTGCTCTAATTACTCGTGCACGTGCACATTCTCTTCATGCTTTATGAAGTTGGTCGGTCTTTTGCAAGTCTTTTTGATGTTTTGAGAATGATATCCTTGTAATTGTCTATGAAGTATCTAACTGTTTTCTTCAGTTATCGACAACCTCCTTTTTTGGGGGGCTTATACACAATCTTCATTTTAAGGGCCTTACCACCTGTTAATAACTCGAATTTACAGTTCGAAATACTGTTATTATAGATTTCCAGCTTTGTATTTTCCAAACTGAGAATAAAATGCAAATAATATAAATAAATGATCTGACCAAGACCGAGGCTTGAACTTGGTTCAGTGTCCTTAAGACAATATTCATCCCGCACAGGTGCTTACTGTTGAATGACGATTTAGTCTCCCAGAATACAACGGTTCTTCTCCTTCGGTAGCAGCACTTCACACCGCCGGAACTGGACGAAGCAATATAGATAGTCTCTCTCTCGGACTAAATGCTTGATGTATAAATTAGTTTCGATTCGTTCCTCCAAACACTTATAGGACTATCCTTTTATATATAAGGGATGAAGAGACACATTGTTTGGAAGGGATACACCCTTTCGAACAGACATAATGTTGGAAGGGACAAGCTTCCAACATACACCTATTAAAAATTTACAAAAATTAATTAAAATATTTTAATTAATTTTTTAAGTCAATTTTTCATTCATTTTTCCAACAAATACATAAGCTAAGTATATGACCATCAAATTTCAAATTAAACTTTCAGGAAATTAAAATAATAAGGAACTACATACAATAAGATCAACGATATTGGTGATAGGCAAAAAAGAATACTGATGAAGAAGCCCCAAACTCATCCGACTTCCATAAATACTCTCTAAGTAAATTAGCTATGAATGTTATTGATAAATAGTTGCTTTCATCAGCATATAATCCAATATGATAATAGAGTTGGGACTTGAACTTTATATATTCTGGAAAAAAAAAAAAGCAGTCAATATATGACCTTGCTCCTTCCAATGACATTCTCTTGGAAAGAAAAACCAAGTCATTGAAGAGTGGTTTCTGTTGCTTATTGTTTCCTTAAAACTCAATTCAATAAGAAAGCTATTGAATTTCGGGTAGTTTTTTTTTCCTTCTTAATTAAATAGTTGAGTATTTAAACGCAAATCAAATGTTGATTTCTACAACCTAGTTTAAAGCACAGATATCATGTCCTATATTGCAATGAGTACTCATGTGAATGCTTCCTTCTCCCTTGTACCGCACCTGAAAAATTGAAAACCTTAGCAAATTATTCATTTGAACCACTCAATTTGACGACAATAGTCAAGTTGGAAATCGTAAAGGCTTTTGCATTTTTAATTAACTAGGTAAAGCGTAATGAGCGTACGCAACATGATGAGATTCGCACGCCAAGAGCCAACCTTGCAGACATCTGATTCTTTTTGGGGGCAAGTTGATCTCAACAACATCATTGTATGAGACATATGTATATATATTCTTATGTATATATATTTCTTTAGATTGTATTATCGATCATCAAGATGAAAGACAAAGAAATATTAAATGTCTAGCATAAATATTGAGTTTATATTCATTAGACTCAAGGCCAACTATATAGAGAGAATTTGCATGGTAGGCTATTTAATCTAGCAATGTGGGACTAAAAAGTAAACTAAGCATAGACTAAAGACCATAATGAATACCTGTAGAATAGAACTATTCTTAACCCTATCAAACTCATGGTGGTACTACAATGGAGAGTTTGTTAAGCAAAGTGTCAGTGGAAGGGAGAGCTTGGGATAGAACACGCCATGGTAAGAGACTACACATTGGAAATAGTGAGATTGCATTCATTAGCCTCGGGCCAACTTAATAGATAGAGAGTTACATAGTGGACTACTATTCTAGCAATGTGGAACAAAAAGAGCGAGGCACATACTAAGCATAGACTAAGGCCTCGTTTGGTTCGCGGAATCTCCCGGTTGGGAAAGGAAAGTGATTACTTTCCTATGTTTGGGTGTCCAAGGAATTGAGGAGAAAAGGAAAGTAATTCTCAATGGAAGAGAAATTAGGGGGGGAAGTGATTCCATCCATCCAAGGAAGGAATCACTTTCCCACATTGAAGTATTCACTTTCTTTTCCAAATTTCTTGACATTGCCAAACATCGGAAAGGAAAATCAATAGGAATTAAAGTTTCCCAAAGGAAAGGAAAGACAAGGAATTGATTTCCTTTCCCTTCCATTCCGCGAACCAAACGAGGCCTAAGATCATACAAGGATAGAGACCTACACATGACTATTCTTAACATAGCATATAGTTGGGTTTATCTTACCCTTTGAAGTAACATGAGTTAACCTTATATAGTGAGTAAACGAGGCACATCCATTACTTAAAAGCTCGTAATAACACACGCGTAGCCCGTACTTAATATTGTAGGTTCAGACGGTATTTGGAAAACCCATATACAGTCCACTTTCACCTCATTTTAAACCAATTTTGAAAATTCAGCAAGAAAAATACTTTATGTACTTCCAAAATATCATCCCTCCATGTTGTTGGAGTCCAATCTGGATTTGGTAGTAGCATATTTATGGAGTCCAAATCTGATTAAATATTTAATTTAATTTGATTTGGATGTCCATAATTAGTGTTGGGCTATTTTAGATATAATAGAATTCTTATTTGAGGGTTTCCTATTTAAGAGATCCTATTATAATCTAAAATAGGATGTTGATGGTCTATTTTAGGTGTAGTATGATTCTTATTTGAGGACTTCCTATTTAAGAAATCATATTATGACCTAAAATAGGTTTTTCTCATCCTATATATATGGGGTGAGGGTGGAGGCACAAAAGACACCACAAAAGTGGAGATTCGAGGTGCTCGTCCACAGAAAATCTAAGAGAAAGTTCCGCACTTTGCTCTTAGACTTCGGTTAGGGAGAGTGCTACGGGTGGAAGAAGAGATCTAATCGAGGGGTCATCAACTTCGGTTAGGGAGATTGCTACGGGTTGGTGAGCGATTTCAATTGTAATCTCTTTCTTTTCTTCTTGAGTGTGGTGAGGGGGTTGAACCTATTAGGGCAAAGGGTTCAACATTAGTTTTTGTCAATCTTGTAATTTTATCTGAGTTATAGAGATTGGTGTCACGCCCCGATTCGTAGTCATTTAATCACATATTTTATCTCTTAGAACCGATCGTCCTCGCTTGGACGTGATGCCGTACAAGTCTGGTATTGCACTTGTACAAGACAAAGATGGTACGTAATTGATTATCTTCAAATAGGAACACATCGCAGCGACAGAAACAGATAAATTGAAGTTAATGAGAAAAATATTTCTTTTGAATAGAAATACATCACTTCTTTATAGCAGCAGAGATAAAAGGATAACTTGAAATCGCACAGAGATATATAGAACTTTATTCTCTATATTGATAATTGAAGAAGAGTACAAGACTTGTATTGAAGTACAATGTTTACAACACATCTCACTTTACATTGAAATCCAACTGAACAATGCTTTACAGCTTACATTTGATACTCTGATACATTGGATTAATACTCGATACACCGACTTGGCTTACAACTCACCGGTACAACTGATTACAATGTTCCATACATTATGCCCTTTATAGACAGAAGACATCATCTTTTTCAAGGAGAGCTTCTGTATGTCCAACAAATCTTCGATGTCGCGGAACCGATCAAGCCAATCTTCGTGTGCAGAACATCCCAAGCACTAGTACCTGCCCACAAAACGTGGGTCAGCACATCATCTATGTACTGGCGAACAGAATCCAATCCATTCGCCTAAACCAACACTAACTGGTCAATTTTTAGCAAATATTTAATAGAATGATCTTTCTACTTGGGACCTAGCATCGGTTTACAGTTCAGGGGCAATAATTATTGTGAAGCATGTAAACTTGTTATCTTAGTAGCGTTCATGTGAAGGCATCCTTAAAGCATACTGGGTGTTATCATGAAAAAACATCATTGAGGCATCATTGGTTCTAACATCTTGAACATGTTATGACAATTCTCATAGAAGGCATCACCTAGCATGTAAGTTATGTTTAAGCAGTTTCATAGCAAGGTAACATGTTGACATACTGAATTTAGCAAGTTAAGGAGGTTCTCATATAAAAGGCAACATCATAACATCTCTTGTTTAGCATGATTAAGCAGACCATTCAACCAACATATGTTGCATATATCACATTTACGTGATTTCTTACCGACATTCGATTCCACATACCTGCATAAGAATACAGGATAAAATGATATACTTACTATATCTGCACAAAACATTCATTAGCATGCATCCTGACTACATGACCACTGGTGCTGCGTACTATTTAAGGACCTGCCATATAGGACTTCAAGGGTATCGACGCACCATTCACCCGGGTTGTAAGTCCGAAATGAATGTCTCGATACCAATCATGCCACCAAAGCATGCTGTATTTTCTCCTAGGCCGAATCGGTCCCCAAGGCCCTAGGAACCGTCCGAGGAAACAATACCTTATATACAAGTTTGCCCATGATCATGCGAATGCGTGTCCGACTCGATTGTGTTCGAAGTCGCATGATAAAATATTAAGATAAGTAAAGGCAACAGTTCATTATCTCATTTTTTCAATATTACCACATGTTCACTTGGTGATCTCAATGATCCCAAGCCTCATCATTTCTCATTGCATCAATCATTGTAACATTTCTCATATCATTCTTTTCAAAGAGGAACGAACAATATTTCCTTCATTTCGATAGGACCTGTAGCATTTCATACATTTCATAGGAACAGTATTCTTTCTTTCATTTCTTATAAGGAAACAGGCAACAACAACAGTTATACAAAATGTATATGATTGAGGTATTTCATTCAGTTCTTTGTGTTAACAGCATAACCAGTTCATTACTCATGTATCATTCTTGTAGCATCACATTACTCAAGTATTCATTGCTTAAGCGGTATTAAACGAAGGGACGTTATCAATTCATTTCAAGCATCAAGTCGCATTAGCAGTTCAAGTGTGATTCATTCAGCAGTTCAATAATTCTTAGCATAAGCATCTCTATTATTCAGCAACTAAAACATGGGACATATAGGGACAATTCATGGCATCACGTTATTCCATTTATTAAGCATGCAGGAATAAGAAGGAAGGAGGACAGTTCTACTTGCCTGCATAAAAGGGTCTTCTTATTCTGGTTGCACACATTCCCCCTAAGCGAAGCTCCACCAGCGAGCCACATTCTAACACCTAATCCGTCTAGCCAGCTAAGAGAGACTGCATCAGTCTCAACTCTCTTGATCTCCAACACAAGTCACGGTCCAACATTCTGATCCCACCCAACAAGCCAACCAAATGCCTCGCGCGGAGCGGGACATTACATAATATACCACTCAGAAAAAGTTTCGTCCTCGAAACTTAAAAAATAACTCATCTACTAGATTCACTTAATCACAATGAGTTACTCATTCAGCTTTAATTCAATATTCATTTCAGCCCACTCGGTCATTTCAAAATAGCTATCCAACTGTATCATTTTAATCCATCAACGATTCGATCTGTCTATCTCTTTTTTAATTACTTGTAACTTCTCATTGATTTACCAATATTTTCCTTGCATTTCTATCTTGGTCGTAATATATCACTTCGTTTGGATCCATACACATATTTTAGGCGTCCCCAAAACATATGCATTTCAGCCAAAGTTCGCGCTAGTGCGATAAACTCTTCCCATAATATTATCTCAGTCGCAACCTATCACTTCGGTTGGATCCATACACATATTTTAGGCGTCCCCAAAACATATGTACTTCAACCAACTTCCATGTTAGTGCGATTCGATAAGCCACAATATAACTCTTTTTTCCAAATCCGACTTAGCATCCTTTTAATTGACTTATTACTTCATTCACCTTGCCACAATCATTATCTTCTAGACCACAACACTTAACATCAGGGACAACTCGAATAAGCTCTCTATCCAAGCATAATATTTCTAACATTCTATCAAGGGTTTAACTTAGATCCAATCATATCAAGAGTTCACCACATGCAATCATATTCCTTCCCAAAATCCAACAATATTTCTTACCGAGGCAAATCATCTTTTCTAAAAGATACAATCCGACGTCACCCACTATCAATTTCCCAAACCAAGGGTACAATTCTATGCAATAGTCAACGTTAATCCAGCTACCCGACTATAGATACCGATCCAACAATCCCGTCCTGAGCAGTAAATTCTATCTCATGGGATAATTCACTACTCGATACATACAACTCAAGTCTCATCCCACGATTCTAGTTCCCGCTATAGACCAACACATAATCCTCAAGGGTCAAACATCTCTAAGGTTCATATTGAAACACCTACTTAGAACTTATCATTCTTAGGTCATACTCATCACCATCTCTTGTTCAATACCAAAGGTTATCCTACGGTCGCCAATGGTCACCTTTTTAATCGGTCAAGTCTCTATGGTTAGCTATACCGACAGCTAAACCTAATCATTCAGGTGACTCCCCTAGAGTGGACGGCTACTAGGGTTATACTAGTTTCTTTTTCTTAGAGCCAACAAGCAACCGACAGTTCTAAGAAACTATACCCAAACCTATGGGTATCAACTCAGTCTGAATAACTAATCGTCATTTTCGGCTATGCCAACGATTGATAAGTCATCACCTGGTCGCTAGGGTCAAGTCTATCTATCCAGGGTCTTCCTCAAGGAAAATAATTCCCACAGAGGCTCATTCTAGACTTACCCAACGATCGACTAAGATCGATCTGTCAACATTATGGTCAATCCCAATCCGACATACGATTTTCATCGTTCTAATAATCCATCAAGTAAATTCTCAATGATTCAATTTCTATTTCTAATCCTTTGTACTCACACGAACCCATAAGTCAAGGCTAACTATTCAAGGGTCATCGATTCCGATAGTCTTAACATAACTATGGAATCATACTATTCGATCCGTATGACAGGGTCACACCACTAAGTCATAAGCCAATAATCTATATTCCAACCAACAGTTACATATACCGATATTATCCAACACGTTTGTCATTTCTCAATCCTATTTGTTTCTCAATCATCAAACTATCTGACGGACATTCTTAAATCTCATACAGCAAGGGTCGAGTAGTTCATTCAATTCAATCTGACTATTCATGCATCAATTTAACCATCCTCTATGCAACACAAATACTCAGGGTGGCTACTTGTTACTTTTTTAGTACAATTCAATTCCCCAGTATACATGCACATATGCAACGACTATCCTTTGGTGATTAAGATGGATTAACATCTATTACACCTTAGGGTCAAGGCACAGATCTCTAATATTCCTTTGGTTCACCAACAGTATTTCTAAAACTTTCAGCTTAGCAACCAACTTTGTCTTAGCCACATATAATTTACATCCAACCAATCGAAGTCAACATTCAGATATTCTAAGCCACAACATTCTCTAGCCAAATCCATTTACCCATAGCATATTAACTGTCTTACTAGTCTGAGTCAACACTCGACTAAATAATTTCTAACCAAACCACCCGCTACAATTTCTGACAATCTCGCTTCCCAGCATACCATCACCGTCAAGGGATACTCAAGTCATCTAGTAACAATACATGACTTCCAACTAAGTCTCGGCACTACCCAATACCCACAGATAGTCTCATTGCCATCCTTTGGAAAGGGTCAACATACATCTCGTTCTGAGGTGGTAGAGGCAATATACCACTCAGAAACGAAGCCATCCTTAAACGATACCAACCCAATTATTCCCGACATTCGTGATCTATAATGATCACAACATTTAGCCAACGTTTCAGGGTCTCAAATCACAAGCCAACATTCTTAGGGTCTCAAATTCTCAAGGCTAACATACATGAGTCAACTCATCTATTCCGCTGAACTCATCCGACCATGGTTTCGTTCCCAATTCTTTCCCAACATCACATGCAATTCTCAACTTGTTACAGCATACCTAGCCACTTTTCTTTATTCCCACATTCCCAACAGCATTCATAATATAGTATACTATGGCATCGAGTCATTGTTGGGTTATCTGTGTCCAAACCAGCAATAATCATTCATTCAGGGGCATCATAATGTATATAGACTTATTTTATGGAACATCCAGTGAGCAGCCAAGAGGGTCAACGAACTTTCAAACACGAACAACATAAGGATGATCACAGAACAACAACAGCATAATTGCGGAAGCAATCTTTGATTTAATCGCGGAAGCAACGTTGAGTGATTGCGGAAACAACTTTGGTTAATCGTCGATGCAACTTTGATTTGAAACGAATCAAAGAAGAGACCAAGGACGTTAAGTCGTGCTCTGATACCAATTTGTCACGTCCCGATTCGTAGAGTCATTTAATCACATATTTTATCTCTTAGAATCGATCGTCCTCGCTTGGGCGTGATGCCGTACAAGTCTGGTATTGCACTTGTACAAGGCAAAGATGGTACAAAATTTATTATCTTTAAATAGGAACACATCGCAGCGGCAGAAGCAGATAAATTGAAGTTAATGAGGAAAATCTTTCTTTTGAATAGAAATACATCACTTCTTTATAGCAGGAGAGATAAAAGGATAACTTGAAATCGCACAGAGATATATAGAACTTTATTCTCTATATTGATAATTGAAGAAGAGTACAAGACTTGTATTGAAGTACAATGTTTACAACATATCTCACTTTACATTGAAAGCCAACTGAACAATACTTTACAGCTTACATTTGATACTCTGATACATTGGATTACAACTCGATACACTGACTTGCTTACAACTTACTGGTACAACTGATTACAATGTTCCATACATTATGTCCTTTATAGACAGAAGACATCATCTTTTTCAAGAAGAGCTTCTGTATGTCCAACAAATCTTCGATGCCGCGGGACCGATCAAGCCAATCTTCGTGTACAGAACATCCCAAGTACTAGTACCTGCCCACAAAACGTGGGTCAGCACATCATCTATGTACTGGCAAACAGAATCCAACCCACTCGCCTAAACCAACACTAACTGGTCAATTTTAGCAAACATTTAATAGAATGATCTTTCTACTTGGGGCCTAGCATCAATTTACAGTTCAGGGGCAATAATCATAGTGAAGCATGTAAACTTGTTATCTTAGTAGCGTTCATGTGAAAGCATCCTTAAAACATATTGGGTGTTATCATGAAAAGGCATCATTGAGGCATCATTGGTTCTAACATCTTGAACATGTTATGACAATTCTCATAGAAGGCATCACCTAGCATGTAAGTTATGTTTAAGCAGTTTCATAGCAAGGCACATGTTGACATACTGAATTTAGCATGTTAAGGAGGTTCTCATATAAAAGGCAACATCATAACATCTCTTGTTTAGCGTGATTAAGCAGGCCATTCAACCAACATATGTTGCATATATCACATTTACGTGTTTTCATACCGACATCCGATTCCGCATACCGGCATAAGAATACAGGATAAAATGATATACTTACTCTGTCTGCACAAAACATTCATTAGCATGCATCCTGACTACATGACCACTGGTGCTGTGTACCATTTAAGGACTTGCCATATAGGACTTCAAGGGTATCGACGCACCATTCACTCGGGTTGTAAGCCCGAAATGAATGTCTCGATAACAATCATGCCACCAAAGCATGCTGCATTTCCTCCTAGGCCGAATCGGTCCCCAGGGCCCTAGAAATCGTCCGAGAAAACAATACCTTGTATACAAGTTTGCCCATGATCATGCGAATGTGTGTCTGACTCGATCGTGTTCGAAGTCGCATGATAAAATATTAAGATAAGTAAAGGCAACAGTTCATTATCTCATATTTTCAATATTACCACATGTTCACTTGGTGATCTCAATGATCCCAAGCCTCATCATTTCTCATTGCATCAATCATTGTAACATTTCTCATATCATTCTTTTCAAAGAGGAACGAACAATATTTCCTTCATTTCGATAGGACCTGTAGCATTTTATTCATTTCATAGGGACAGTATTCTTTCTTTTATTTCTTATAAGGAAACAAGCAACAACAACAGTTATACAAAAGGTATATGATTGAGGTGTTTCATTCAGTTCTTTGTGTTAATAGCATAACCAGTTTATTACTCATGTATCATTCTCGTAGCATCACATTACTCAAGTATTCATTGCTTAAGCGGTATTAACTGAAGGGACGTTATCAATTCATTTCAAGCATCAAGTCACATTAGCAGTTCAAGTGTGATTCATTCAGCAGTTCAATAATTTTTAGCATAAGCATCTCTATTATTCAGCAACTAAAACATGGGACATATAGGGACAATTCATGGCATCACGTTATTACATTTATTAAGCATGCAGGAATAAGGAGGAAGGAGGACAGTTCCACTTGCCTGCATAAAAGGATCTTCTTATTCTGGTTGCACACATTCTCCCTAAGCATAGCTCCACCAGCGAGCCACATTCCAACACTTAATCCGTCTAGCCAGCTAAGGGAGACTGCATCTGTCTCAACTCTCTTGATCCCCAACACAAGTTACGGTCCAACATTCTGATCTCATCCAACAAGCCAACCAAATGTCTCGCGCGGAGCGGGGTATTACAATTGGGATTTATCCAGGTGATGTAGTCACCGCCATATACTTGTCTTTATCTGTGCTTGGTGTCCGTTAGACGGGGGTTGGTTATTTTAGGTGGGTTGGCCTAAGTTTCTGCTGTGGCAACGTCTCAGACACGTTATCGGAGCGCAGAAGGGTGTATTCGATTCCCAACACATGTCTCTCTGCCACGTGGTCCTCTCTTACTCGCTCATGCCTTTCCCAAACCTGCTCCTCCTATTTGCTTCAGTCAATAAGGGAGTGTCGTGTGGCCGAGGGATGATATTTTTGAAGGTATATATAGCATCACTCATTCAGCAATTACCTATCTTGAATGTGTCATTATTAACCAATTAAAAACTTTAGGAGAGTGTTAAATATATGGTATAGATTATAACCAAGCCGAAATAGGGTCAAGGTCCAAAACCAAGCGATTCGGCCAAAATCAACTACTTTGAATTAAAATTCAACGTATACACAAACTCTAGTTAACAATCTCAAGATTTAAACTATACGATTACACTTTACTATACCCTTATGTCAGACTATAACTGAAGTCGGAAGAATCCTTTTTCGACTAATTTTGAGCCATTTTTTTAAAAATTCGGTATATATGAAATATTTATCACTTAGTAATTCAACCTAAGCTAGGAAGCTTTGTGATTTAAATATCAAGCATTGCCTACTTGTAAAATTTCAGATTTCTAACCTTATGTTCTTAGTCTTGTGGAGGACGAAATAAGAATGCTTGCTTAATTGCCAAGGTAAATCGCTATAGTATGACTTACTTGCTTGAAATTCAGTTGTGATTATTGTATTTATATATAATTGTGCAATTCCGGTGTTGAGTTGATCCACTGAATGGCTTTTTATCTAGGAAATCGATGGAGGTTGCTCTGGATCTAAATAATGAATTATTGACATATTTTTGAATCAAGAAATATGCTGAATTACAACTTCGTACCCTCAACTATTTGAGTTTTTCAACTTGAAATCATAAATTTTGATAGGCATCAACTTGATACCCTCTCTCCAAACGGTGTTAACCGAGTTAGAAAATGACCATAATACCCTTTCCAACCCCCCATCTCTCTCTCCGGCAGCCCCTCTTCCCCCTTTCTCCGGTGCCGACAGTCGGAGGGGGAATGCACAACCTCGAACAGCCGCTGCAGCCACCACCGACGCGCGACAGAGGCGCAAGCACGCGTGGGAGGGAGGCTGTGCGCGGTGGGGGAGGGGGGCTGCGTGCGGCGGGGGAGAGGAGCGCGCGGCTGCACGCGGCAGGGGAGGGGGAGCCCCGCGCGGCGGGGGAGGGGGGCCGGCTGCACGTGGTGGGGGAGGGGAGTGTCACGCCCCGATTCGTAGAGTCATTTAATCACATATTTTATCTCTTAGAATCGATCGTCCTCGCTTGGGCGTGATGTCGTACAAGTCTGGTATTGCACTTGTACAAGGCAAAGATGATACAAAATTGATTATCTTCAAATAGGAACACATCGCAGCGGCAGAAGCAGATAAATTGAAGTTAATGAGGAAAATCTTTCTTTTGAATAGAAATACATCACTTCTTTATAGCAGCAGAGATAAAATGATAACTTGAAATCGCACAGAGATATATAGAACTTTATTCTCTATATTGATAATTAAAGAAGAGTACAAGACTTGTATTGAAGTACAATATTTACAACACATCTCACTTTACATTGAAAGCCAACTGAACAATACTTTACAGCTTATATTTGATACTCTGATACATTGGATTACAACTCGATACACCGACTTGGCTTACAACTCACCGGTACAACTGATTACAATGTTCCATACATTATGCCCTTTATAGACAGAAGACATCATCTTTTTCAAGGAGAGCTTCTGTATGCCCAACAAATCTTCGATGCCGCGGGACCGATCAAGCCAATCTTCGTGTGCAGAACATCCCAAGCACTAGTACCTGCCCACAAAACGTGGGTCAGCACATCATCTATGTACTGGCGAGCAGAATCCAACCCACTCGCCTAAACCAACACTAACTGGTCAATTTTAGCAAACATTTAATAGAATGATCTTTCTACTTGGGGTCTAGCATCGGTTTACAGTTCAGGGGCAATAATCATAGTGAAGCATGTAAACTTGTTATCTTAGTAGCGTTCATGTGAAGGCATCCTTAAAGCATACTGGGTGTTATCATGAAAAGGCATCATTGAGGCATCATTGGTTCTAACATCTTGAACATGTTATGACAATTCTCATAGAAGGCATCATCTAGCATGTAAGTTATGTTTCACTACCAAAATAAGTCATATCAGCGACATATTTAGCGAATCCAAGATAGCACGTCGCTAATTTTTGGCGGATTAGCGACGTTTAACTAAGACGTCGCTGTTGGTCGCCAACAGCGACTAATAGCGACGTCTAGTGACTACAATTTGTTAAATGGGAACCTGCGTCGCAAGTTCGTCGGTACACGTCACTGATGTAGCGACGGGTAGCGACGCAATTTAAGCGACGTCGCCGTTTATTAAATATCAGCGACGTTTAGCGACGTCCTTTTCGGATGTCGCTAAATGTTTCATATAGGCTGCGAGGGTTTTCTTTTCGATCATTCACAAATTTCTCCTCCAATTTTTCGTGCGCTCCTCCTCCGCGGCGCTCCTCCGGCGATTTCCCTCCTCCGGCCTCCTCCTCCGCGGCGCTCCTCCAGCGATCTCCCTCCTCCGGCCTCCTCCTCCTCCTCCTTCCTCAGGTAGCTCCTCCTCAGGTAAGTCTCCCCTGTCCCCGCTTTCCAGTTTCTCCTCGTCTTCTAGTTCGTGTCCACGAGAGCGTGGACTCGCTGCGGGGGCAGCAGTGTGACACCTATTTTATTGTTGGTTTGGACACATCGTGTCCCACTGTGTGGACATAAGACTCACAGTGTGACACCTATATACTGATACTGGGAGTTTTTTGGGCATATCAACTGTCAATTTGATGTTTTGCTTGGATTTGAATTCCAATTTAGGGTTCGAGCCCTATTTACTGATACTGGGAGTTTTTTGGGCATTTTCAGGGTTTTGAAATGATGAATAAATTGACTAATAATTATTATCGAGCCCTATAAAATTTCTGCTATGTCACGAAGGATGGATACTAATCCTGTGAATATGTTTTCTCCTAAGTATTCTCGACAGTTGAGTATGATTTAGCTCACTGACATTACTGAAATATGGAATGATTAGTGTAGGGTATGTTAGTCAGGTTTTGGCAGAGTTGGGATATGATAGTTTGCATGTTACAATTAACAAGGAATGATGTTGACACCAAATATTGTACGACAGGTTACTTGAGTAACCTGGAATGTTTTACCTACTGAAACAAATGGTTTGGACAAGGGTGCGTATAGGTTTGTCATCAGATGGTATGGGATTTTGCATGCCAAGTTCTGAACAGCAGTCCAAGCTGCCTGCTTAGTTGAAAGTCTTAATTAGACTTTCTGTTCAGTACCATTCGACTGAATTAAGTTGACCTGAATACCATATTTTAAATCCTAAATCTAAGTCTGCCTGTTGTTCAATTCATGACAGGTTATGTTGTTAACAGTAAATGCCTTCCTTTTTAATATGTGTGAAACTCAGAGGTAGGATAAATCCAGTACAAATTAGGGACTGTCATGTTCAGGCAGTTGGTACCAGTGTTTAAGACTAGTTTAATTTGTATAATTTATGTTAAAGGCAGATAGGTAGGTCCTGTATGAGAGACTGGATACCTAGGTATGATGGCTTGGCTAGTTCATGATACCCACAGGAAATTTGTCTATTGATATGGACTTAGATAAATTCCTATTGGGAAATGATATTGGAATAAGGATTAACCTGAGAATAGGCTTAACTGAACAGTAATATCAGTTAGCAACTGTTTTCTGAGTTTGAATGTCAGACATTTTAGAAAAATGGTGAGATACACCAAGTCAGACACTGTCCCTACAGCCATTCGACTGGCGAGGTAGAAATCTATCTACGACATTTGCTATAAGGACTTTGCATTAATCTACGGTACGACATCGTGATCAGGACATAGTCTCTGCAGCCATTCGACTGGCGAGACAGAAACTATGTAGCCGTAGATAAAGTTGACTGTCCTCCGACCCCCATCCCTCGGCAATGATGATACGACAACCTATCACTACATCTTTTAGTAGTAGATAATGTCTTAGTATTACATTTTGTGTGTTCATCTTATTGATTCTGTTACATCCTTCAGATACTATATTCGATAAGAACATATACTACACCATATGTACAGAACATAGATGATTCACACTAATGTATGCTAGAATGAATTTTGGGTTGTGTTCTGAGCCATCCGTTCTCACACTTGACAAAAAATCGAATATAACCTTTTTATCTGTCATTCGACTGGCGAGACAGAAATCTATGTACGATATTTGCTATAAGAAATTTGCAATAATCTACGGTACGACATCGTGATCAGGACATATTTTCTGCAGCCATTCGACTGACGAGGCAAAAAATATGTAGCCGTAGATAAAGTTGACTGTCCTCCGACCCCTATCACTCGACAATGATGATACGACAACCTATCACTACATCTTTTAGTAGTAGATAATGTCTTAGTATTACATTATGTGGGTTCATCTTGATTCTGTTACATCCTTCAGATACTAGATTCGATAAGAACATATACTACACCATATGTACAGAACATAGATGATTCAAACTAATGTATGCTAGAATGAATTTTGGGTTGTGTTCTGAGCCATTCGTCCCCACACTTGACAATTATGCATGTGAAATATATCGTTGAAGAACATAAAACTTGTGGTCGTACAATCATCACTTTCGTGCGTCAGTTCATGTTGGTCTTCACTTTTTGCAGTAATTATCTTAAAATGGATATGAATTACTATCTGCAGAATTGTTTGTGGATGTACAATCGTCATCCTGATAAATTATTATCGGTGTCAATCTTTGCAGAATTATCTTAAAATGGATATGAATTACTATCTGCGGAACCGTTTATGGATGTACAATCGTCATCCTGATGACATGTGCGGTGTGCGGGATGAATTTATACAGGTTGTACAACAGTTCCTATAGTTTGCCAAGGCGTTCCCTCAGTACATGGACCGTACAAAAATTAAGTGTCCATGTGTGAGATGTCGCAACTTGAAATATCATTCGGAAGTGGATGTGACATATCATTTGTATTCGAGGGGTTTCATGCCAAATTATTATCAGTGGACCGCACATGGAGAACTTGTGCCTTTAGCCTCCGAGCTGGAGCCTTATCTGGAGCCTTATGTAGATGTTCACGAGCATGCTGATTACGACCAAGGGTGGACGAACATGGTTTTCGATGCTGCGGGGCCTAGTTTCGATCCGAACAATCAATATACAGCTGAGGAGGCACCGAATGCCGATGCTGCAAAGTTCATGGAGTTGCTGGAGAATGCAAGGACTCCTTTATATCCTGGTTGTGATGACCATTCACCGTTGGAGGTGATTACAATATTGTTGAGCATAAAATCAGATTTTAACATGTCTCAAGAATGCTACAACCGAATCATGAAGTTAATTAAAGATATATTGCTGGAGGGTGGCAAGTTACCTAAAGACTTCTACCGATCCAAAAGAATAATGAGATCGCTCTGGATGGGGTATGAAAAAATTGATGCATGTCACAACGGATGCATGTTGTACTATAAGGATGACAAGGATAAAGACGCCTGCAGATTTTGTGGTGCCGATCGCTTCAAGACAACTAGTACAACAAGGACTTCTGGTACACGCAAGCCAACTGATTCGATGCACTATTTGCCTTTGACGCCGCGGTTGCAGAGGTTGTTTATGGCAAAGGAGACAGCTGATAGATTCCTGGATCTTGATTCCACAAAAAACAGTTGCTTGTGTATCAAATCTACAAAGTACAAAGATGTCACTCTAGGCAATGATTTCTATGGCGTCTTACGAAAGATCGTAGAATTGACGTACAACTATGGCATAGAGCCTGCCAAGATCGTGTTGTTCAAAGTTGATTGGTTCGATCCCATACAAGATCAAGGATGAAAAATTAACAAGCATGGTCTTGTGGATATTAACTACCGTCGTCGATACCAAGGATATGAACCATTTATCCTAGCAAGTCAAGCTCAACTCGTATATTTTACAACATATCCTAGACGGGGAACAACGAGGTACGACTGGTAGGCAGTATGGAAGACTAAAGCCAGAAATACCTACGACGTCGACGAAGTGGCTTATCAGGAGGACGAGCTGTCTCTCGTACCAAATACAGTTGATGTCGACTCAGCAGAAGTTTTCCATTCAATATCTACTTGTGTAGAAGAGGTACAAGTATCCAAAGGGGAAGACGAAGGAGATGCTAGTGACGATGAGGAGGAAGAGAAAGAGGATGAGGAGGAGGAGGAGGCAAACGAAGAAGATAAATTTTCAGAGGATGATTGAGAAACTGTGATTTTGATGTATTCATATTTCTGTAATCTTAAATTATAAACTATGATCATTTCTATTAGTATTCAGATTTTTGAAAACTTAAATTATGACTGGTGGGCAGTATGGAAGACTAAAGCCAGAAATACCTACGACGTCGACGAAGTGGCTTATCAGGAGGACGGGCTGTCTCTCGTACCAAATACAGTTGATGTCGACTCAGCAGAAGTTTCCCATTCAATATCGACTTGTGTAGAAGAGGTACAAGTATCCAAAGGGGAAGACGAAGGAGATGCTAGTGACGATGAGGAGGAAGAGAAAGAGGATGAGGAGGAGGAGGAGGCAAACGAAGAAGATAAATTTTCAGGACGACGCGAAGATAGGTCAGGACGAGCCGTGTCCTTAGGTGGGCAGAGAGCTCCGTTACCAAAGGATGGCTCCGGACCATCGTCTGACCCGAGCACTCCATTGTACCATACGGTCGGAGGTCCGGGTGGCAATACACCTGCGACGAGCAGTTCCAGGCTTGCTGATCATACTCCTTCCCCTAGCCTTCCTACAGCTGACAGCAGTATGGCGGGTGGGGAGCAGGTGGAGGAGGTAGTCCCTACTCCCGTCCGGGCGGATCCATACCAGAGCGACCCTCCATGCGCACCTCAGGACGAGACGAGGATGGAGATTTGGGCCGACGGTCCTACGAAGTAAGTTAAATTTTATATATATATATATATATATATATATATATATATATATATATATATATATATATATATATATATATATATATATATTATGCATTTCTGTATATCTATATATATATATATATATATTCATTAATACGTCGGTTATCGTTGTATACAGATATTGTCCCTCGTCGGTACAGAGAGCGTTGGACTCCTTTCTAAGGTCCAACTATGGGGGTCCGTGGATCAACTACTCGGATACCTCGGAAGAGATGAAGGCATTCTGGTTTGCCCACTTCAAGGTAACTAAAGATAGTTAATTTAGTATGATTAATATAATTTTAAGCATTTTTTAGAACTTATTATTTTAATTTGTAATTCTTGTAGAGGACTTATTTTTATCCACCACACAGGGCCGAGCAGATTGAGAGGCAGTTTTTTGCCGTCGCCGCCAAGTTGATCCGTGATGCAATTGACGATCAGAAAGCTCGTCAGCGCTCCGGAAAGCCGATTGCTGGTTGGATCACGCCTGACCAGTGGACCACGATGAGGGCTCGATTTGAGGAGCCCCGGTACATAGAGCGGTCGGAGAAGGTGAAGACGGCTAGGACGAGGGCCAAAAAGTGGTACGGTGGATCGATTCCTATGACGGAGCATTTCCGTCGTCTGGTATGTAATTTATTACAATATATAAGATTTTATTGATAGTAGAGTATATAATTTTCTATTTTACTAAAGAATAAAATATAACAAACACGCAGGTACAGAGGGGTGAGGACGCAAACATGGTGACCGTCTTCCTGGCCACCCATCGGAAGGACGGAAAGCTCATCGACGACCGGGCTACTCAGAGCTATGTAAGTACTAATTTAGATTTCGTTAATTTTTAACACAACTTGAAGAATATACAGATAACCATATAGTTAATAATAATTAAATACTTTAAACATTTATTAGGCTAATTTAGGTAAGTACTGATTTATAGAGATGTACAATGATTTCTAGGACGAGTTTGTTAGGCTACGTGAGCGTGCGAGTGCTAGTACACCGGCAGAGGGAGGGGTTGGTACATCGCAGCCCTCTCCGCCTCAATCGGAGGACGAGCTCTGGAAGACCGCCGTTGGTGGTCTTCATAGAGGTACGTACTATGATACGGGGTTCTACTGCACATTTGTTGCGACGCAGGCATCCAGGGCTCCCTCTGCCAGTGCGCATTCACAGTCGTCACAGGCCGAGTCATCCCGAGTCGAGGGTACCATTGCCCGTCAGATTGCTGAGCTGTACAACGATATACTGAGGAGGATTTTTGAGCATCCATGGTCTCAGGCGCAAGGGGACGTTGAGTTGGTCACTGCACGTTTTGTCGAGCTCGAGCGCACCGTGAGGGACGTACAGCGGACGCAGGAGTCCATTCACGATACCGTTACTAGGATAGCGGCTTGCATGGAGCAATACAGCGCCAGACTGCTAGCCCTAGAGGAGATGCGGACACACCCATCTCCAGCGGTTATACTGCCTTCTTCTCCAGCGGTTACACTACCTCCTGCTACAGCGGTTGCATTGCCTCCTCCTTCATCGTCGTCGGTGGTTCTTACACCGGAGAAGTATGCTTACCTTCTTTCCAGGAGCGGTAATGCTCCTCTTGATCAGCCGTAGTTGATATATATATATATTGTTGTGTGATGGCCCATTGTTGGGTCTTTTATGTGTTTATACATACATTATTCTTATGTGGAGCATTATGTTTGACATTGTTGTTACAATTTTTCATATATCTGTATTGATTGATGAGATTGTGTTTCAAACGTATTCGTGATTGTGTATCTGTGTTGTTTGATACTTTGTGTTCGTGATACACACCGTCGTTGTTTGATACTTTGTGTTCGTGATACACACTGTCGATGTTTGATACGTATTTGTGTTCGTGATTGTGTATCTGTGTTGTTTGATACTTTGTGTATCTGCTGCAAATGTTGTAGGTGCTGCTACAAATGCTGTAGGTGCTGCTGTAAAATCTGTATTTTTTTATTTATTTTTCAAAACTAGCGACGTTCAGCGACGTCCAGTGACGAAAGTTAACGTCGCTAAGTAAGTATCGGAACGTCGCTAACTGTGATGAACACCGTCGTTGATCGTCACTAAACGTCGCTACTTACGACGTCGCTAATCGTTACTATGTGTCGGTACTATAGCGACGTAAAAATGTCGCAGAACGTCGCCATTTGGCTCTCAAGCCACGTCAGCATCGATGCATGTAAAGTCGCTAAACGTCACTAGGTGACGTCAGTAACTGCAGTCGTTTTACGTCGCTGGTAGTCGCTGACTTAGCGACGTAGATGCGTCGCTACGTGTCATCGCAATAGCGACGTATTGCGACGTTCTATTGTTTAGCGACTAGGTTAATCGCGACAACGTTCAAACGTCGCTAAATATGTCGCTAATTAAAATTAGCGACGTATTTTCCCTATTTAGCGACGTCCTGTGGCGTCGCTGATTTGACAGATTTTTGTAGTGTTTAAGCAGTTTTATAGCAAGGCAACATGTTAACATACTGAATTTAGCATGTTAAGGAGGTTCTCATATAAAAGGCAACATCATAACATCTCTTGTTTAGCATGATTAAGCAGACCATTCAACCAACATATGTTGCATATATCACATTTACGTGATTTCTTACCGACATCCGATTTCGCATACCTGCATAAGAATACAGGATAAAATGATATACTTACTCTGTCTGCACAAAATATTCATTAGCGTGCATCCTGACTACATGACCACTGGTGTTGCGCACCATTTAAGGACTTGCCATATAGGACTTCAAGGGTATCGACGCACCATTCATCCGGGTTGCAAGCCCGAAATGAATGTCTCGATACCAATCATGCCACCAAAGCATGCTGTATTTCCTCCTAGGCCGAATCGGTCCCCAGGGCCCTAGGAACCGTCCGAGAAAATAATACCTTGTATACAAGTTTGCCCATGATCATGCGAATGCGTGTCTGACTCGATCGTGTTCGAAGTCGCATGATAAAATATTAAGATAAGTAAAGGCAACAGTTCATTATCTTATTTTTTTTAATATTACCACCTGTTCACTTGGTGATCTCAATGATCCCAAGCCTCATCATTTCTTATTGCATCAATCATTGTAACATTTCTCATATCATTCTTTTCAAAGAGGAACGAACAATATTTCCTTCATTTCGATAGGACCTGTAGCATTTTATTCATTTCATAGGGACAGTATTCTTTCTTTCATTTCTTATAAGGAAACATGCAACAACAACAGTTATACAGAAGGTATATGATTGAGGTGTTTCATTCAGTTCTTTGTGTTAATAGCATAACCAGTTCATTACTCATGTATCATTCTCGTAGCATCACATTACTCAAGTATTCATTGCTTAAGCGGTAATAACCGAAGGGACGTTATCAATTCATTTCAAGCATCAAGTCGTATTAGCAGTTCAAGTGTGATTCATTCAGCAGTTCAATAATTCTTAGCATAAGCATCTCTATTATTCAGCAACTAAAATATGAGACATATAGGGACAATTCATGGCATCATGTTATTCTATTTATTAAGCATGCAGGAATAAGAAGGAAGGAGGACAGTTTCACTTGCCTGCATAAAAGGGTCTTCTTATTCTGGTTGCACACATTCCCCCTAAGCGTAGCTCCACCAGCGAGCCATATTCCAACACTTAATCCGTCTAGCCAGCTAAGAGAGACTGCATCAGTCTCAACTCTTTTGATCTCCAACACATGTCACGGTCCAACATTCTGATCCCATCCAACAAGCCAACTAAATGCCTCGCGCGGAGCGGGGCATTACATAATATACCACTCAAAAAAAGTTTCGTCCTCGAAACTTAAGAAAACAACTCATCTACTAGATTCACTTAATCACAATGAGTTACTCATTCAGCTTCAATTCAATATTTATTTCAGCCCACTCGGTCATTTCAAAATAGCTATCCAACTGTATCATTTTAATCTATCAACGATTTGATCTGTCTATCTCTTTTTCAATTACTTGTAACTTCTTATTGATTTACCAACATTTTTCTTGTATTTCTATCTTGGTCGTAACATATCACTTCATTTGGATCCATACACATATTTTAGGCGTCCCCAAAACATATACATTTTAGCCAAAGTCCGCGCTAGTGCGATAAACTCTTCCCATAATATTATCTCAGTCGCAACCTATCACTTCGCACTACCAAAATAAGTCATATCAGCGACGAAATTAGCGATGCCGACCTAAAACGTCGCTAATATTTTTGGATTTAGCAACTCCTAAAATATGCGTCACAATACGTCGCTGGTAGCGACAAACAGCGACATATTGCGACTACATTTAGTGTAATAAAAACCAACGTCGTTGATTTGTCGGAAAACGTCGCTAGTTTTATTAGTTCAGCGACGTTTAGCGTCGCAACGATTATTAAGTCGCCGAATATTAAACGATTACCGACGCTTTGCGGCGTATTTGCGGACGTCGCTAATTTCTGATAAAAAGGGTTTCCTCGGTTCGACTTTTTATTTCTCCCTCTCCCTAAATTTTTTGTTCCCGCCCCTCTTCTCCGACCTCGACGACAGCCACCCCCTTCCCTCCGACGTCGCTCATCCTCCTCCTCCACCGCGAGCCCCTTCTCTTCCCTCCGGCGAGCTCGTTCTCCTCCTCCTCCTCCACCGCGAGCCCCTTCTCCTTCTCCACCGCGAGATCCTCCTCCTCCTCCTCCTCCACCACCGCGAGGAGACTGAAGGTAAACCCTAACCCTAATTAAGGTGTTTTTTGTGTCCAAAATGGACACGGAGACACATTACGACCATGTGTTCACTGGTACAGTGTGTTCGTGAGGTTTTGGATACTTTGTGTCCATTTGTTGGACACGTGGACACCCCCAAGCTTGCATATATATGTATTTCACCTCTGTACACTTAATCCCCTCCTCCTCCTCCTCCTCCACCACCGCGAGGAGACTGAAGGTAAACCCTAACCCTAATTGAGGTATTTTTCGTGTCCAAAATGGACACGGAGACACATTACGACCATGTGTTCACTGATACAGTGTGTTCGTGAGGTTTTGGACACTTTGTGTCCATTTGTTGGACATGTGGACACCCCCAAGCTTGCATATATATGTATTTCACCTCTGTACACTTAATCCCCTACATACACTTGTGTATTTTCGTATTAATTTGGATTTGCATATTGGGTTTGGGTTTCGATATAGTGTTTGATACATTGTTTTACCTTGCAACATTCCTACACTTATTTTAGACAACAAGTATATGAACCAATTAGTCAACATCTATTTGTTGAAGTATGGTACTCCATTTTTCGTAAGTTCTAGCTATATATGTCTCTCAAGATCCAATACTCAAAAATCCCAAGAAGAAGAAGAAGAAAAGAATAAAATGATATCGCTCAACACCCTATGACAACTCTTTGTAGAATTGTGTTAAAGTGTGAGTTCTACAGTATGAGTTCTACAGTATGGTTCTCTTTGTAGAATAAAATGACATCGCTCAACCCTATCGATCCTCCATACAAGTCTTTCTTCATCTATTGTCTTAAAGTGTGAGTTCTACAGTATGGTTCTCTTTGGTGAATTGTGTCGTATTATAGTCCCTGCAGCCATTCGACTGGCGAGACAGAAACTATGTAGTCGTAGATAAAGTTGACTGTCATCCGACCCTCATCCCTCGGCATTGATGATACGACAACCAACCGGAGAGGCAAGGACATAGTCCCTGCATCCATTTGGATTAATAAATGTTAATATGGGGTTTGGATTCATGGTGTATATGTTCACTGTCTCAAGGATATAGTCCCTGCAGCCATTCGACTGGCGAGGCAGAAACTATGTAGCCATAGATAAAGTTGACTGTCCTTCGACCCTCATCCCTCGGCAATGATGATACGACAACCTATCATTATATCTTATATAGTAGTAGATGATGTCTTAGTATTACATTATGTGAGTTCATCTTGATTCTGTTACATTCTTCAGATACTAGATACGATAAGAACATATACTACACCATATGTACAGAACATAGATGATTCACACTAATGTATGCTTGAATGAATCTTGGGTTATGTTCTGAGCCATCCGTTCTCACACTTGGGAAAAATTAAATTTTTCATACTTTATCGGCTTTCGAAAATGTACTCAAATTATATGATGGTTCCTTTAGTTAGCTTGCTTATGTTACAATTATATTATTTGTGACTATCGATCTTACCAGATGGCACCCATGACCCGAGGAGCGGCACGTCGTTTGAAGAAAACAGTAAATGCTGAGGTGGCTCCTCCTACAGTTGAGGAGGAAGTGGCACCGGTTGCTAGTGAGACCGGGAGTTCTATTCATCCAGCACCGGTAGCTAGTGAGACCGAGAATTCTCTTCATGCAGTCCTTGTAAGGGACGACATCTCTCCTCGCGCCAAAAATCTCGCTTTTTTGAGGTGGTTGCGTGAACGTATCACTGAGCGTTTGCGTGAGCAGCGTGGTTCTCATTAGCTATTAGTACTTATTTGTATTGGACTATTTGTATTGGGTTATTTTTGTATTAGACTATTTGTATTGGACTACATATATGAATTAGATAAAGTTGACTGTCCTCCGACCCTCATCCCGCGGCAATGATGATACGACAACCTATCAGAATCCTCGACTCTCTTTCGCTTCTTGGATATTGACCCAGCTTCCAATCTTTTATTTTCCTCCGGGTCCACTCTACTCCCAATCTCTTCCTCTTTTATACACGGATCTACAGAATCAATACCATCCAAGGAAGGCAAAACTGAATCAGCATTGTCTTCCGGATCGTCCTCATCAAGGCATAACGGGCTGCTCAGCGTGCCCAGCTTCTTCAACTTCTCGCTGGCTGCAGAGTCGAAATGGGAACGGGTCCTCTTTGCCGTCCCGGAGCTCTGACTCGCACTCGTCGCCGCGCTACCGATTTCCTCTCCTCCTCTGACGTGGGTCATAAGAAAAGAAATTTCGTACCTCTTCTTCACAAAAACATCATTGCCGCCTTGTACTCGATCCTCCTCGTCTGTGACGCTATCCGACTTCTCAGTGCCTACATTGTCACTCGAATCTCCCGTTCGACTCGTATCGTCCTCTTCTTCGCCTGTCTTTTTGCTCCCTGTCTTGCAATCATCTGCTATCACCGCCGACTCATTCGACTCCTTCTCCGATGACTCCAAGAAGTTGGATAGCGTCACAGACGAGGAGGCTCGAGTACAAGGCGGCAATGATGTTTATGTGAAGAAAAGGTATGAAATTTCTTTTCTTATGACCCGCGTCAGAGGAGGAGAGGAAACCGGTAGCGCGGCGACGAGTGCGAGTCAGAGCTCCGGGCCGGCAAAGAGGACCCGTTCCCATTTTGACTCTGCAGCCAGCGAGAAGTTGAAGAAGCTGGGCACGCTGAGCAACCCGTTATGCCTTGATGAGGACGATCCGGAAGACAATGCTGATTCAGTTTTGCCTTCTCCTCTCCTCCACCATGGCTATGGACCCATCTGCTCCTCCCTACTTCCATTCTTCTTATTTGACTCTCTCAGGCACATATGATATCCAGCTCAAGTGTAGAGTCGGGGGAGAAAAAGTGGACAGGAAGAGGAGGAGGAGGCAGCACAGCTGGCGGCATGACCCGGAGGAAGTACATAGGTTTTCTTCAACATACGTACGAGAACTATAAGGATATATCTTTTCACAATATGTCATCTTGTCAAAGACCCTTAATGTGACAACCATGTTACCGCGGTGTCGGAAGACTAACATGTCATAATTTTCTAAGCCGTGTGTTTTGACATAATCCTCCCAACTCTTTCCTCCTATGTCGTAATCTTGCATTATTACATAGAACTGAAATCCGGTTGGAGGATTATGTCAAAACACACGGCTTATAAAATTATGACATGTTAGTCTTCCGATACCGCGGTAACATGGTTGTCACTATATCTTATATAGTAGTAGATGATGTCTTAGTATTACATTATATGAGTTCATCTTGATTCTGTTATATCCTTCAGATACTAGATACGATAAGAACATATACTACACCATATGTACAGAACATAGATGATTCACACTAATGTATGCTAGAATGAATTTTGGGTTGTGTTCTGAGCCATTCGTTCCCATACTTGGCAATTAAGCATGTGAAATAGAACTGATTATGTTTAGTTTGTCTTACGATACAGATTTGGACATTGCTAGAATGAATGTTGTAGACTTGGACATTGTGTGAATTTTGGGTTGTGTTCTGAGCCATTCTGAGAACTGGACATTGTGTGATTGTTGTAGACTTGGTTATAGGGACTGAAACCTGTGTACAGTGAGAAATGGACATTATGTGATTGTTTGGATCCTATTCTACAGTAAGAAATGGGCTTTTTAAACTGCAGGGAGAAATGGACATTCTGTATTTTATTTTATTTTTATTTTTTTTGCAGATTTAGCGACGTTTACCGACGTCCTCCGACGTAATTTTGCGTCGGTAAACGTCGATAGATAATTAATATTATCCAGGCTACCGACGTTTAGCGACGTCAATATATGTCGGAGGACGTCGGTAAACGTTGGTGCACGTCGGTAATTATCCCCAGGAATTCCCAGGATTTACCGACGCTTTGCGACTTTGTACATGTCACTAAATCACCGACGACCCGACGGTAAATCGTCGGTAAATTTACCGACTCATAGCGACACGAAATATTACGTCGCAAAGAGCGACGACACGACGGTAGACGTCGGCATTATACCGACGTATAAATACGTCGGCAAACGTCAGTAATTACGACGTTTGGCGACGTTTAGAAGATCAGCGACTTACATTTCGGCGACCAGTCCGAAACGTCGGTAATTTCGTCGCTAAATATTTTTAGCGACGAAAATTATTGTTTTAGCGACGTCTTTAGGCGTCGCTAAAATGACTTATTCTGGTAGTGTCGGTTGGATCCATACACATATTTTAGGCGTCCCCAAAATATATGTACTTCAGCCAACTTCCATGTTAGTGCGATTCGATAATGTCACGCCCCGATTCGGTAGAATCGATAGTCGTCTCCCGGACGTGATGCCGTGCAAGCCTAAGTTGCGCTTGCACAAGGCGGTTCATAAGGTTATCCGAAACAACAACATATATAAGAGTACGCAGAGAAGTTGAACCCATTTATATAGAGAAGGAAACTTGCATTTTTATTGATAATAAGTTAGGTTACAGACTCGATTACAAAAGAGGCCTCTTGGACTTACAACCGACATCGATGAGATAGTCATTCCATACATTTACATTCCTTTTTACAAAACATCAAAATGACTCTCTAAGACCTGGGATCGGTGAGAGTTTGCGACTCATGATGCAGTTGGGTTGGAGTCTTCAAAAAGTGGCAGAGTTAGCCTTCGCGCTAGCAAGGCTTCAAAAGAAAGGAGCGTCACCTTCAGTTCCTTGGCACGCTATCCTGGTTCCGAGTACCTGTTGAGAGCGAGGCTCAGCACATTACACTTTGTGCTGGTGCGTGGCAGTTTAAATCCCGTGCTCTCATTTGTTGAAGAAGTTAAGTGAGCGTGTATGCAATTGATTAGTGAAGTTTCTAGCCATCCTACTCAATTCAAGCTTATATTTGTAGGCACAACCGTATAACGACGATAGATCTTACCCCCGACAGAGCACGCCGTTGTAGCGTAAACTTACCATGTTCTTCCCTGTCATGTTGATAATAATAATAAGACATAATAGAGTGCATTCGTGAAGGTCACTGGCACGACAAGCCATCCTGGACATATAGCTTGGTAGACAGTGGTCCTTCAGCGCAGGTAGCGAGCCCCGTTGAAAGCTACTGCCTACCGTGGCATGCATCCTATAATGATCCGCTCCGCCTTAGCGGAACGCCGATTCAAACGGCAAGTGCAACGACTCAAACGAGCCGTCGACCCCAAGAGTTGGCATCGACCAGATGAAGAATCGATGCAAGGCTTACATTGGCCCGTCAAAGATGAATCCAGACTTAGACTTTCAAAGGTGCGCTCGGAGTATCGCTCGGCCGATGCGAACATCGCTAAGGTGGATGGCTCCGATGAACCCGTCTTTGCTTAGCCTAGACACATAATAATACGGACATTGTTACTAGAATCGCTAGGCGATAACACCGCGCATGCTAATAAATGACTCAACGCACCTAGCTAAGAGAATAATCCCATCTTGTATGCTTGTATAGAACATAAAAAATGTGAGAACTCTCGTACCGCACTCCGCGCTCGTGCTAAGGCACAAGTTTACATTGAAGTTTCTTATGCGTTCAACAATGAAACAATGAATGGTTTACAACAATGAAATAGAAGACTATCGACATAGTCGTTCCGAGTAGAGTATAGCAACATTGGAAGACTTCGGGACCGATGGGTCGCCAAGGCGACTCCCGCACGGGGAGTTGTATAATGTATGAATGAATGAATGAACGAATAAGTGGATGAATGAATCAAAGAATGAATGAATGAATAAAAGATAAGAAAGAAAGGAATGGTTAGCGACATGTATAACGGGGACGTGCATCGAGGCTCGCTACCTGCGCTGCACGGACGTCGCTGCCAACCTGGTCGATAACGTATTATGGCTAAGGGTTAGCCTACGGCTCAGAGACAGCCGTTAAGTTAAAATGACAAACAAAACGAAATGGTCATGGATAATCCCATCGTATACGGGAGGTAGGCAGAATAAGGGATTTCCAGCGGCACCATCAAAGGGAGGATCGTGGCCGGCCTAGGCGAAAATCAAAGTGACTTACTGTCCGGGTCTAGGTGTGGGCTTGGCCACCCAGGAGACGTAAGACCGGGTATTTCAAGAGACTATCAAGGTGTACCAGCCTCACGCTATGATAGGTGAGAAATACCAAGGGTGAATATGTCCAAAATGGCTTATGATGCCAGCGACCGGTGCATATAGATTTAAGTGGGCTTTGTTGGTGGCAATCCACGTGCAAGTCCTTGTATTGAAACAAAGAAGTCTAAGTTAATTGAATGAAGCGTCTTCTGAACAGGCTTGAATAAAATACACCAAATGATTGAGAGTACTTCATGAAATTGAGTTAGAAAACACGCCTACGTCGCGCTAGGACCTGAGGCATGGACACGCACTTGACATTGAAAGTTTATATGAATTGTTGACTAACTTAGTTTACTTTGGACAGGAAAGGCCGGACGATAAGTATGGGTAAGTCGTGCATGTATTTCCATGCAAACACTTGGATTTGGCAACACGAGATAGGTTATGAAATATGTCATAAAACTGATCCTAAGGCAAGATTAGAAAGACAATGAATGATAGACGGTGCACATTAGTAAATAGAACGTGCTTGGTAATGATAGCATTATAGGCAAGCTAGCCTCCCCACCAGTGCATAACAATGTACTGATAACCCCATAGTTTGCTTACAGGAGGCAGGAGACATCGGCGGGTACGGAGCTTTCCTCGAACGTGCTAAGGCGCAGAGCCAACTCTGGAGCCTTGGAGCGTTGCAAGGAGCTGAAGCACCATATACAGGACATAATGTATCGGAACATCGCCAAGAATCATTCCATGTTGTAAGCCACTTGGCACGCCTTTTATGTTTCAGAAAGAGAGAGCTTGAGAGACTTATAAACTTGGCCTAGTATCGCTTGTAAACTTCTGGAAAATCAATAAAGAGTTTGAATTCGCTTCAACTTGTGTTTATTTACTTTCCGCTGCAAATGGGGACACTCTGTGCGACTCTGTGGCCTAGCTCAAATCGGTCGTTTCTGGAGATTAGCCTTGCACGGGCGCAACCTAGGCCCGTGTGGCATCACGCCTACGATCGCTCCTACGGGAGCGGGGCGTGACAGATTGGTATCAGAGCACGGCTTTACGTCCTTGAACTTCATTTCGATTCTCTCAGTTTTGAAAGATCGTTTTGAAACAAAAGAAGTGTACGCTCTATCTCATTGTGCCTTGGGATGTTCCATACAATAAGTATAATATTTTCAAAAGCTCGTACAAGTACTCGGTTGAACGGGATCGATAGGCGAAGGCCTTTGTGCCAAACCACGACGGACTTGAGTTGAAAGAAAACTAATGCTAAAAGTTAACAAACGCAGTACGTGCTTGAATAATCTTACGCTAACAATAGCAAATGAGTACACGAGACCGAAGTATAGTTCTAACGGGATGGTTATGCACGCAGCCTTTCGACTAAGTTGTGCCGAGTATCGCGCACCTAGACCTTCTGGTGCGAACGAGTTTGCGAGCGAGATCGACTATCGCTCGGACGAGAATAAGTGAGACTTAGAACGTATGTTGATAGAGGCGTCACTTGACCAACGCTAAAGCTAACACGGAAAAATGGTTCTTAGACTTTAAGGAACGGGCAAACGCGTGATTGAACATATCCATTGGGAATCGAATGATCTTTTGAGGATTTGTAGAATGACTTGACCCCGAGTGGTGTATGTGATAGCTTCAAAGAAGAATAAGAGCGAGTGTCGACGACCAGTCGATTGGCTCGAACCCTGAGTGGTGTATGGACGTTATAGAAAGTGTTCGAGCGAGACTAAAGAATTTACGGATAGAACGAGTATGTCGACAAGCGATGATATCGCTCAAAGCCTTAGAACGAGTAACACTTGGTTGGTCGCGACTTCGAGAGTCTCAAACGAGATATCGTTCGGACGAATTAAGAATGCGTAGTACGAATTACGAAACGATTGAATGGAGATTTGAAACGATAGAATAAATGGAGGTCTTGGTCGAAGAAACGTAGTGGATCATGCATGCGATTTTGAATTTAGTCAAATGGATTGAAACTTGAGTTAATACGAGGTACTTAGATGAAACCGAAGTTAGCACGATTGGAAGATAGCGTGCACGGAAAACGTTGGTTTGGAGATACGAGAATGACTAAGGAATTAGGATTGATGTTGCCCGATGACGAGTTAGCATGAGACAATCCGAATTGAGGAAATTAAGTTACACGACTCAAAATTCATTGCAAAAGAAAGATAGTCAGGTTATGTACATCATCGATGGTATTGAGGCGTATCAAAGATCGATGTACGATAACTCGGGGGTACTCTGATTCGATGAATGATGATCGTGTTAGAAGTTATTATTTCAATGGATACTATGTTGGGGAATTTTGATAGAAATGAATGTTTGGAATGAAGAAGGGAAGCGACTTGATTGTTCGGTGATAACCACAACGACAACGATCTTGTCTTGCGCGAGCGCAAATTCAGCCTCGCACATGCGTCACGTCGGATTTGGAGACGATCATTCCGCGTGAGCGTTGGCATGGTGATTCATGTCCAGCGGGAATAATCGAACTCGAAATACCTTAACATGGCAATTTTAATTGCTTCGACTTGTGGTATGAAGTGAAGGTAAATTCGAGGATTGTTAGGACTTGCGATTGAAGAATAAGAAAACTTGAGGATTGAGTAGACCCAATCCGCGTATCGAAAATGAGTAAGTCTAGATTCAACGCAAGAGTTACGTCCCGATGAGGACGATTATTTCACGAGAACTTTGACATGGTGATTCATGTCCGCCGTGGATAATCAGACTTGCGTGAGATCGGGGTACGACATATTGCAAGGCTAGACGACCTTGTGATCGACTACGTGAATTGGATATGATGGATAGGTAAATTGTATCAAACATACTTGAAGAGATAGACTACGATAATTGCTAGTGTGCACGCACGATATTAACATATCGAGGATTTGGTTGAGGATAACCTATCGTAAGATGACATTCCTAATGAGCTCGGACTTGGAACGGAGAATGTGTTGATGCGAATAAGGTGAACGCTGATTGATGTTTAAAAATTTGAGTGAAACGAACTTGGGTAGAAACTCCTGTACAAACGAACAAAATAGTTTGACCATAGGATTGGGGCGAGCGTCGTGCAATGACTTTGCACAATGAACCGAAAACTTGACTTGTACCTATGACCTTGTGAGCTGACCTAGCGGATAGACGGACGACCCTATGCCGAGTGATTGAACCTGTGCGATTGACATTACAGTATCGTCTAGACGGACGATAGACTTGGGGCAACAAGACTTAGAGTAGAACGTGGAACTGGGAGTGTGCGTGAACGACGATGAGATTAGCCTCAAACGAAGTGTATGAATGAAATGGATGATGCGCAAGTAAAGATGGAATAACGAATTAAATCATTGATGGGAAGATATACTCGATGATAGTGCAATACTTGGTCTTGAATCGGACGGAAATTACTTAGACTTGGTCGACCCCGCTAAGAAGAAATCGTATTGATTCCATAGACAAGAACGCTTGATAAACAAATCAGATCATTTTGAGGACCGAGATAAACGATAGTGAGATACACATGAGTTCGATTTTAATCAAAGTAAAAGTAAAACGATCGACAAATCGAAACTATCACAAGTAGCTTGTCCGACTTCGCTAATCGCTAAGCTTGGTTGAAATATACATATTCGGGGGATGCCTTGAATATGTGCACGATCCAAAATCAGCGATATGATGAACTCGAATGCAGCTGCAAGTGGGTGTTGCGATACGCATCAACGAATGAGTGAGTTTGCCTCAGCCTACGACTCTCGTGTTTGATGAATTACAATGCACCTCATGCGACCATTACAGTCCCATGACACGAAGAAATAGCAACTAAGTTGAAGAAACACGACAATTGAATAAGTACCATCAACTCTAAAATGAATGAAAAGTCATTCAATAAAATCGACCAAACGTATGCGACACGAAACTTGGAAAGGTATCGAGTGCAGTTCGGTGCCATTGAACGATAGAGCCATTCGATAGAAATTGTCTAAGATACGCACACGACATGAGTTAGGAAACGGTAGGATGACCTGCACTCAGGAAGTCTCGAGGACGAGACTTGTTTTGAGTGGTGTATTATGTAATGACCCGCTCCGCCCTAGCAGAACGCCGATTCAAACGGCAAGTGCAACGACTCAAACGAGCCGTCGACCCCAAGAGTTGGCATCAACCAGTTGAAGAATCGATGCAAGGCTTACATTGGTCCGTCAAAGATGAATCCAGACTTAGACTTTCAAAGGTGCGCTCGGAGTATCGCTCGGCCGATGCGAACATCGCTAAGGTGGGTGGCTCCGATGAACCCGTCTTTTCTTAGCCTAGACACATAATAATACGGACACTATTGCTAGAATCGCTAGGCGATAACACCGCGCATGCTAATAAATGACTCAACGCACCTAGTTAAGAGAATAATCCCATCTTGTATGCTTGTATAGAACATGAAAAATGTGAGAACTCTCGCACCGCGATCCACGCTCGTGCTAAGGCACAAGTTTACATTCAAGTTCCTTATACGTTCAACAATGAAATAATGAATGGTTTACAACAATGAAATGGAAGACTATCGACATAGTCGTTTCGAGTAGAGTATAGTAACATTGGAAGACTTGGGGACCGATGGATCGCCAAGGCGACTCCCTTACGGGGAGTTGCATAACGTATGAATGAATGAATGAACGAATAAGTGGATGAATGAATCAACGAATGAATGAATAAATAAAAGATAAGAAAGAAAGGAATGGTTAGCAACAGGTATGACGGGGACGTGCATCGAGGCTCGCTACCTGCATTGCACGGACGCCGCCGCCAACCTGATCAATAACGTATTATGGCTAAGGGTTAGCCTACGGCTCAGAGACAGACGTTAAGTTAAAATGACAAACAAAATAAAATGGTCATGGACAATCCCATCGTATACGGAAGGTAGGCAGAATAAGGGATTACCAGCGGCACCATCAAAGGGAGGATCGTGGCCGGCCTAGGCAAAAATCAAAATGGTTTATTGTCCGGGCCTGGGTGCGGGTTTGGCCACCCAGGAGACGTAAGGTCGGGTTTTTCAAGAGACTATCAAGGTGTACCAGCCTCACGATAGGTGAGAAATACCAAGGGTGAATATGTCCAAAATGGCTTGTGATGCCAGCGACCGGTACATATAGATTTAAGTGGGCTTTGCTGGTGGCAATCCACGTGCAAGTCCTTGCATTGAAACAAAGAAGCCTACGTTAACTGAATGAAGCGCCTTCTGAACAGGCTTGAATAAAACACACCAAATGATTGAGAGTACTTCATAAAATTGAGTTAGAAAACACGCCTACGTCGCGCTAGGACCTGAGGCAGGGACACGCACTTGATATTAAAAGTTTATATGAATTGTTGACTAACTTGGTTTACTTTGGACAGGAAAGGCCGGACGGTAAGTATGGATAAGTCGTGTATGTATTTCCATACAAACACTTGGATTCGGCAACACGAGATAGGTTATGAAATATGCCATGAAACTGATCCTAAGGCAAGATTAGAAAGACAATGAATGATAGACGGTGCACAAAAGTAAATAGAACGTGCTTGGTAATGATAGCATTGTGAGAGAGCTAGCCTCCCCACCAGTGCATAACAATGTACTGATAACCCCACAATTTGCTTACAGGGGACAGGAGACAGTGGCGGGTGCGGAGCTTTCCTCGAACGTGCTAAGGTGCGGAGCCAACTCTGGAGCCTTGGAGCGTTGCAAGGAGCTGAAGCGCCATATACAGGACATAATGTATCGGAACATCGCCATGAATCATTCCATATTGTAAGCCACTTGGCACGCCTTTTATGTTTCAGAGAGAGAGAGCTTGAGAGACTTGTAAACTCGACCTAGCGCCGCTTGTAAACTTCTGGAAAATCAATAAAGAGTTTGAATTCGCTTCAACTTGTGTTCATTTACTTTCCGCTGCAAATGGAGACACTCTGTGCGACTCTGTGGCCTAGCTCAAATCGGCCATTTCTGGAGATTAGCCTTGTACGGGCGCAACCTAGGCCCGTGCGGCATCACGCCTTAGCGAGGATGATCGCTCCTACGGGAGCGGGGAGTGACACATCCGGCATAGCTATCTGTGTTTCTTTCTAGGCCGGAAAGGTCCCGTGGCCTCGAGATATCGTCCGAAGAAACAATCGCCCTTGTCGACAAGTTGTCCATGACCGTGATAAGTTAATTGTTATTTCAAGGCACATCTTATAGTATCGTTGCGACATTCATTTAATCGATTTATCCTTTCTTAGCACGGTTCTATATAATACGGTAATTGCAAGCACGATAAGGTTATATGATAAGCATTTGTATAGTTCGTGTTCGTGGGACGTCGTGTGACCGTTCATCGGAATATCATTCATGTCGTTATATTACATCTAGCATAGCACATGTCTAATATCGATAATGTATTAGAGAAGAGGGTCGAGGGAAGAAGGGTCAGCCACTCACCTTAGTATTTACTTGAGGCAAAAAACTGGTTGGCCGTGCTAGACGTTGCCTACGCGATCACCTAAAATCGCACAAACAACCGATTAGAACACTGTGTTATTCAAAGAAATTCGATACGAATGTGAAGTTCAAAATGTAAGCCATGAAAACCATCAAAACCATTCACGAAAACGTATTCAGAAAACAAAGCCAAAACCAACGCAAGCGGCGTAAAAAGCAGAGCAACGGGAGGTCTCTTCCGACTCAGCCGCAGAGTCAATCCTTGAGGCGCAACCCGCTGAATATGGGACTTGGTTCCGAAGAAGCCATTCCATAACGGGGAATGGATCTTAATTCAACCGTTCTCGTTCGATCGATTCGATCGATCCCGACCTATCGGTCCCGACCGAGTCGATAGCGACAGTGTTCCTTTCTCGCGCACCCCGTGGACGGAGAACGGGGTACGATGTAGGGACGGGGTACTACACCATAACCAACTAAGGAAAAGTTTTGTCCTCGAAACTTAAGAACAGAACCTACCTCTATGAAAATAATGAAGAAAACTTTTCCTTCATCTCTGACTCGAGTTCCCTTGTCGACTCTTCCGCCGCATAGTTCCTCCAGAGTACGCGAAAGAGAGGGATTGCCCGATTTTATAGTAGCTTATCCTTGCATTCTAAGATCTGAACTGGCTCTTCAATGTAGAACAAGTCGGACTTCAGCTCCAGTTGGCCAAAATCCACCACGTGGCTAGGGTCGTGCACGTACTTCTGCAGCTGAGAGACGTGGAAGACATTGTGCACACCTTCAAGCGCCGGCGGTAGGGCAATTTTATAGGCCACTGGGGCGACCCGCTCGAGTATTTCGAATGGCCCAACGAATCTCGGACTCAGCTTTTCCTTCGCGCCGAATCGAGTAACTCCTCGCATGGACAACACCTTTAGGAACACGTGATCGCCCACCTGGAACTCAAGCGGTCTTCGATGGGTGTCGGCATAGCTCTTTTGCTGACTCTGTGCAATCTTCAGTCTTTCCCGAATTAGCTTGACCTTTTCCACAGTATGTTCCACCAGCTCCGGGCCGAGTATCCGCCGTTCTCCGACTTTATCCCAGCAAATGGACAATCTGTACTTCCGACCGTACAAAGCTTCATACGGTGCCATTTGGATGCTGGACTGGTAGCTATTATTGTATGTAAATTCTGCCAGTAGTAGGTGGACGTCCCAGCTTGATTTCAAGTCAATTGTGCAGAGTCTTAGCATGTCTTCGAGAATCTGATTAATGCGCTCCGTTTGGCCGTCGGTCTGAGGATGGTAAGCTGAGATGAACTGCAACTTGGCACCCAGCGCCGACTGTAGGCTACTCCAGAATTGCGACATGGACCGTGAATCCCGATCAGAGACGATGGATACTGGAACTCCGTGCAACCGTACTATCTTGTCAAGGTAAATCTGCGCCAGGCGATCAACGCCCCAAGTAACTTTGATGGCAATAAAGTGCGCTGACTTCGTTAATCGATCGACGATGACCCAGATGGCGTCGCTCCCCCGTGGTATCTTCGGCAGGCCAACAATAAAGTCCATAGTGACGTGATCCCATTTCCACTCTGGAATAGCAAGGTTCTGCATCTCCCCGCCCGGTCGCTGATGCTCAGCTTTCACCTGTTGACAGGCCATGCATTGTGACACGAAGAGCGCCACATCTCTCTTCATCCCGTGCCACCAGAAGGTCGTGCGGAGGTCCTTATACATCTTGGTACTGCCTGGATGCAAGGTATATTTCGTATAATGTGCCTCCGACATTATCTCCTTTCGTAGTTCTGAATCATCCGGAACACATAGTCGGCCATTCAATCTCAGCACGTCGGTCTTATCTTCTGTAAAATCGGTCACACTACCTGTTGAAATTTGCTCGCACATTTTCTTCAGGTACGGATCATCCTTTTGAGCGGTCATAATCTTTTCCAGCAAATTCGGCTCTAACTACAGTTGCGCCAACTGTACATCCCTGAATCAAACCCGTAGGTCGATACTCATTTCTTCTAGATCTTGTAGCAGTCTGCGGTTAATGGATAGCGAGGCAAGATATTTTCGACTCAGAGCGTCCGCCACCACATTTTCCTTGCCCGGAGTGTAGTCGATCGTCAAGTCATAGTCTTTGATCAGTTCGAGTCAGCGCCTCTGTCGCAAGTTCAATTCCTTCTGGGTGAAGAGATACTTGAGGCTCTTGTGGTCAGTATAGATCGCGCACGCCATGCCATATAGATATTGATGCCACAATTTCAACGTGAACACAATCGTCGCTAACTCCAAGTCGTGCG
Organism: Iris pallida; assembly: GCA_029216955.1. Taxonomy (NCBI): domain Eukaryota; kingdom Viridiplantae; phylum Streptophyta; class Magnoliopsida; order Asparagales; family Iridaceae; genus Iris; species Iris pallida. The sequence continues at coordinate 413,191 of JANAVB010027998.1, read as the reverse complement.
TAGGATAGTTCTTCTCGTGCGGCTTCAACTGTCTGGAGGCGAAGGATATCACCTTGTTTTGCTGCATGAGCACACATCCCAAGCCCTGGCCTGAAGTATCGCTGAATATTTGAAAACCCTCTGGCCCATCCGGAAGTGTGAGTGTAGGGGCCGAAATTAGTCACTGTTTTAGCTCCTGGAAAGAAGCTTCACAGTTATCCGACCACTCATACACGACTCCCTTTTGAGTGAGGCGAGTCAATGGCGATGCAATCTTCGTAAAGTCTTTCATGAAGCGTCGATAGTATTCCGCCAAACCAAGAAAGCTTCGAATCTCACTAGCAGACGCAGGCCGCTTCCAATCAGCAACAGCTTCCACTTTCTTCGGATCGACTGTAATGCCTTCGGAGGAAATGATGTGACCAAGAAAGGATACGCTGCTTAGCCAAAATTTGTACTTACTCTGCTTTGCATATAACTCATTCTCTCAAAGTATCTGGAGTACGGCCCATAGATGTTCTGTATGCTGCGCCCTGTCCTTCGAGTAGACGAGAATATCGTCAATAAAGACTACCATAAATTTATCAAGAAAGGGTCAAAATACCCGATTCATCATATCCATGAAGGCGGCAGGGGCGTTTGTCAGGCCGAATGGCATCACCATGAACTCATAGTGGCCGCACCGAGTGCGAAAGACTGACTTTTGTACGTCATCTGACTTGATCTTGAGTTGATGATAGCCCGAACGGAGATCAATCTTTGAAAATATCGAGGCGCCTTGCAGCTGATCGAATAAGTCGTCTATACGGGGCAATGGATACTTGTTCCGGATGGTGGCCTTGTTCAGCTCTCGGTAATCGACGTACAGACGCATGGACCCATCCTTCTTCTTCACGAACAATACGGGCGCTCCCACGGTGAAACACTAGGCCGAATAAACCCTTTATCGAGCAACTCTTGTAACTGGACCTTGAGTTCCTTCAGCTCGGCGGGAGCCATTCTATACGGGGCCTTAGAAATTGGTCGAGTATCGGGGAATATATTGATGCTGAACTCGATTTCTCGGTCGGGGGGCATGCCAGGTAGCTCGTCCGGGAACACATCGGGGAATTCTACCACAACGTCGGTCTGACCCGCATTTGCACCATCCTTTTACGTGTCTCGAACGGATGCCAAATAGCCTTCGCACCCAGAATGCAGCATCCTCCGAGCAGAAATTGCCGAGATCAGCATGCAGGTCGACGACGCCTCACCACACAAAAAGCAGAATTCAAGCACTCCTGGTATACGGAAGGTGACCGTCTTTCTGGCGCAGTCTATGGTTGCGTTGCACGGCCCAAGCTAATCCATTCCCAGAATGATATCAAAGTCCTTTATGTCTAGAACTATCACGTCAAGATCGATCTTTTGACCGCCGATACAGATAATCCCGTCAGCGTAGGCTAAATTAGTGAGTATTGGTGTGTCCGAAGGTGTACTTACGCTAAGGTCGAGATCTAATGATATTATCAGAAATTTGTGCTCGACGGCAAAGTACGCCGATATAAAACTATGCTAAACACCTGAATCAAATAGTATACGAGCATGCACATTATTGAAACTTAGTATACCTGTCACGATCGTATCTGATGCAAGAACTTCATCTCGAGTCGTGGCGTAGACGCGGCCCTGGGCATTCGGTCGACGGTCTTGACTATTTTGCGGTGCGGGTTGAGGTGCTCGAGGAGGTGAAACTTGATTCCCCGGACGGTGTTGTTGATGCTGAGGCGTGTTCAAGTTGTTTCTTCTACGATTTGGGCAGTCTCCATGAAAGTGACCCCTTTTTTCTGCAAATGAAACACCTGCCATTCTGAACTTCACAGTCGACGGCAAGGTGTCCGTTCTGGTTGCATTTTGTGCAGTGAGGTCCCTGGTTCCGCGCCTGATGTCCACCCCGATGCCCGTTGTTCGGACGCTTGGTCACGTTGTTTCCTTCCGCATGGCTAGGGCATTTGTGATTGTAGGTATGCACAGCGCCGACAACACCTGGAGGGTATTGGCGTTTAAGGCGGAGGGCATGGTTGAGGGACTCCTCCATCGTTTTGTATTGCGGGACAGACACATGGGTGTAAATAGATGGCCGCAGACCCACTTCAAACCGTCGAGCACGACTCGCCAGGGAGGGCAGAAATTCTCTAACAAATTTGGCTAACTTGTTGAACTCTGCTGCATACTGTCGTACCGTCATATTCCTTTGCCTTAGCTGCATAAATTTATTTTCCTTCTCTTGTCGAACGACTTCGGGGAGATACTCGATCTCGAACGCCTCTCAGAAGGTGGCCTAAGAAATTGTCGTTGTCTCGTCGTCGCGTCTGATCGCTCACTTTTGTACGGTCCACCAGTCGTACGCGTTCAATCGGAGTAGAAGTTGAGCGCATGCGACTTTCTTGGACTCTTCGACACCCAGAAGCTCGAATTTATCTTCCAGTTCCTCCAACCAGTCGATCGCCATGGAGGGATCTTCCGTGTCGTTGAAGAAAGTGCGGCAGCTTTTCGTAAATTTTGACACGTCGAAGTTGGAACTTCTCGGTGCTGCAGGCATAGGCTCGGGTACCTCCGGTTCACTTCACTTTATCTGGCCGCAGGCTCGGTTACGGCATGGGTTGTCGCGGAGTTTTTGTTGTTGGCCACCACTGTTTGAACGATCTGCTGAAGAGTGTCGAGCTGCTTCTGCTGCAGCTTGAATTGTGCATCGAATCGGGCCTCGAACTGAGTCTAGCGTGCCTCCGTCTGCCGTCGATGTTGCTCATTCTGGCGTTGACTCTCCTCAGCTTGTCGTTGTTGCACTTCCAGCATGTGCAACATCCGCTCCATGACATCGTTAGAGGGTCCGGGTCTCGAACTACTCGAGCCGCTCGATGCACTTTCTTCGTTCACCGCCACGCTCACCGCCGTGCCTTCTAGGATTTTTGAAGGCAAACTACGTTAGTCACAAAACTTATTACGGCTCACTCGTATGGAACAACATATCTTATCGACACGAGAACAACGATTTTGAGACTAAAAACTTGACACTGGAGGCCAAGGACGTAAAGCCGTGCTCTGATACCATTATGTCACGCCCCGATTCGGTAGAATCGATAGTCGTCCCCCGGGTGTGATGTCGTACAAGCCTAAGTTGCGCTTGCACAAGGCGGTTCATAAGGTTATCCGAAACAACAGCATATATAAGAGTACGCAGAAAAGTTGAACACATTTATATAGAGAAGGAAACTTGTATTTTTATTGATAATAAGTTAGGTTACAGACTCGATTACAAAAGAGGCCTCTCGGGCTTACAACCGACATCGATGAGATAGTCATTCCATACATTTACATCCTTTTTTACAAAACATCAAAATGACTCTCTAAGACCTGGGATCGACGAGAGTTTGCGACTCATGATACAGTTGGGTTGGAGTCTTCAAAAAGTGGCAGAGTTAGCCTTCGCGCTAGCAAGGCTTCAAAAGAAATGAGCGCCGCCTTCAGTTCCTTGGCACGCTATCCTGGTTCCGAGTACCTGTTGAGAGCGAGGGTCAGCACAATACACTTTGTGCTGGTGTGTGGCAGTTTAAATCCCGTGCTCTCATTTGTTGAAGAAGTTAAGTGAGCGTGCATGCAATTGATTTGTGAAGTTTCTAGCCATCCTACTCAATTCAAACTTATATTTGTAGGCACAACCGTATAACGACGATAGATCTTACCTCCGGCAGAGCACGTTGTTGTAGCGTAAACTTACCATGTTCTTCCCTGTCATGTTGATAATAATAATAAGACATAATAGAGTACATTCATGAAGGTCACTGGCACGACAAGCCATGGACATATAGCTGGGTAGACTGTGGTCCTTCAGCGCATGTAGCGAGCCCTGTTGAAAGCCACTGCCTACCGTGGCATGCATCCGGTATAGCTATCCGTGTTTCTTACTAGGCCGGAGCGGTCCCGTGGCCTCGGGATATCGTCCGAAGAAACAATCGTCCTTGTCGACAAGTTGTCCATGACCGTGATAAGTTAATTGTTATTTCAAGGCACATCTTATAGTATCGTTGCGACATTCATTTAATCGATTCATCCTTTCTTAGCACGGTTCTATATAATACGGTAATTGCAAGCACGATAAGGTTATATGACAAGCATTTATATAGTTCGTGTTCGTGGGACGTCGTGTGACCGTTCATCGAAATATCATTCATGTCGTTGCATTACATCTAGCATAGCACATGTCTAGTATCGATAATGTATTAGAGAAGAGGGTCGAGGGAAGAAGGGTCAGCCACTCACCTTAGTATTTACTTGAGGAGAGAAACTGGTTGGCCACGCTAGACGTTGCCTACGCGATCACCTGAAATCGCACAAGCAACCGATTAGAACACTGTGTTATTCAAGAAAATTTGATACGAATGCGAAGTTCGAAATGCAAGCCATAAAAACCATCGAAAATATTCACGAAAACGTATTCAGAAAACAAAGCCAAAACCAACGCAAGCGGCGTGAAAAGCAGAGCAACGGGAGGTCTCTTCCGACTCAGTGTAGTGCCCCGTCCCTACATCGTGCCCCGTCGATTCGTCCACGGGGTGCGCGAGAAAGGAACACTGTTGCTATCGACTCGGTCGGGACCGATAGGTCGGGATCGATCGAATCGATCGAACGGGAACGGTTGAATTAAGGTCTATTCCACGTTATGGGATGGATTCTTCGGAACCAAGTCCCATATTCAGCGGGTTGCGTCTCGAGGATTGACTTTGCGGCTGAGTCGGGAGAGACCTCCCGTTGCTCTGCTTTTCACGTCGCTTGCGTTGGTTTTGGCTTTGGTTTTTCGAATGCGTTTTCGTGAATATTTTCGATGGTTTTCATGGTTTACATTTCGAGCTCGCATTTCCTATCGAACTCTTGCATAATACAGTGTTCTAATCGGTTGCTTGTGCGATTTCAGGTGATCGCGTAGGCGACGTCTAGCGCAGCCAACAAGTCCCTCGCCTCAAGCAAAACTCAAGGTGAGTGGCTGACCCCCTTCGTCTCGACCCTCTATTTCAAATGAGAACTCGAGTAATGTTACTAGAATTGAATGATTTGCTTGCAGAACACAAGTCTTGTATGTTAGAAGGAAAAGAAGAAATGTGTTGTGTTGAAAAGAGATATAATTAATTCATGCCTGCAAACGACCAAGTAAATGAATCGAACACATAATAAGCCCCAACGGTATCCTAAAATACACTATGTTAACCTATCATGAACTTGGACAACTTGTCGACAAGGGGTGGTTTCTTCGAGCGGCACCCCGGGGCCACGGGACCGACTCGGCCTAGGAAGAAACTGGTTGTAGCCGAGCTGGGTAATAGGCAACGCTGGAAAGGCGATCGGTAAGACGGGGACTTGCATCGGGGCTCGCTACTTGCGTTGCAAGGGTCCCGTAATACCAGGCTACGTCCAAGATGGCTGGTTAGGCCAATTGACCTCCATATCAACACTTGATATAAATTGTTATAAACTAACATGGTAAGTTTTTATGTCGCACGGCGCGCTCCGCCGGAAGAAACCTTGGTGTAATCTAATGCTTCTTATGAAAACATCTAGGATGGTTAGAAAGACCACTGAATGAGCAAGTTGTATGATTTTATCAAATTCTTGAACCAAATGAGAGCCTAGAAATTAATTAGCCACTCGCCAGTACATGTTGATTGTGCTGATCCTCGCTCTCTATACAGGTGCGATAGATCTGGAAGGGCGTGCTACGTAAAAGGGAGGCAACGCTCGTGTTTTGAAGCTTCGTCCGTGCATTGAAGCTTGGATCAACCCTTTTGAAGACTCCGCTGTTGAAGCATCGAAGACAGATGGAGCGCCTTCCCACCATCCCAGGTGGTTTGTACTTTTGGTTGTAAAGTCAAGGGATGAATGTATGGAATGGCTATCTCGTCGACGTTCATTTTGTAATGGAGTCAGTTTGTAAAAAGCCCGCGCGGCGCCTTTGTATCGAGTCTGTAAAATGATGTTTTCTTTATCAATAAAGCTTATGTTTCCTTCTCTATAATGTGTGTTCAATTTACTCTGCGCATTCTGCTGTTGTCGTGTTTCGGATAACAATTATGACTATGCCTTGTGCAAGCGCAACTTAGGCTTGCACGGCATCACGCCGGGGGACGACTATCGATTCTACGGAATCGGGGCGTGACATATTGGTATCAGAGCACGGCTTTACGTCCTTGGCCTCTAGTGTCGAGTTTTCTGTCTCAAATCGTTGGTCTCGTGTCGATGAGATACGTCGTTCCATACAAGGAAGTCCGTAATAAGTTCGATTACTAATGCATTTTTTTACCTTCAAAATCCCAGAAGGTGCGACGGTGAATGTGGCGAACGAAGAAAGTGCTTCGAGCGGCTCGAGTAGCTCGAGGCCCGGACCCTCAAACGATGCCATGGGACGGATGTTGCGCATGCTGGAAGCGCAACAACAACAAGCTCTGGAGAATCAACGCCTGAATGAGCAACATCGACGGGAGGCGGAGGCACATCGACGGGAGGTAGAGGCACGCCAGACCCAGTTCGAGGCCCGATTTGATGCACAATTCAAGTTGCAGCAGAAGCAGCTTGATACCCTTCAGCAAATTGTACAGACTGTGGTGGCCAACAACAACAACTCTGCGACAACTCCTGCCGTGACCGAGCCTGCGGCCAGACAAAGTGAAATCGAACCGGAGGTACCCGAGCTTATGCCTGCGGCGCCGAGAAGTTCCAGCTTCGACGTGTCAAAGTTCACAAAGAGCTTCCGTACTTCCTTCCGCGGTACTGAAGACCCTTCGTTGGCGATCGATTGGCTGGAGGAGTTGGAAGACCGGTTTGAGCTCCTGGGTGTTGATGAGTCCAAGAAAGTCGCATGCGCTCAACTTCTACTCCGATTGAACGCGCACGACTGGTGGGCCGTGCAAAAGCGAGCAATCAGACGCGACGACGAGACAGCAGCAATATCTTGGGCCACCTTCCGAGAGGCGTTCGAGATCGAGTATCTTCCCGATGCCATTCGACAAGAGAAGGAGAACGAGTTCATGCAGCTAAAGCAAGGGAATATGACGGTGCGGCAGTATGCAGCAGAGTTCAACAAGTTAGCCAAGTTTGCTGGACAATACCTGCCTTCCATGGCGAGTCGTGCACGACGGTTCGAAGTGGGCCTACGGCCATCTATTTCCGCCCATGTGTCCGTTCCAAAATACCCAACGATGGGGGAGTCTCTCAACCACGCCCTCCGCCTTGAAAGCCAATACCCTCCAGGTGCTGCCGGCGCTGTGCATACCTACAATCACAAACGCCCTAGCCACGCAGGAGGAAATAACGTGACCAAGCGTCCGAACAACGGGCCCCAAGGCGGATATCAAGGGCGCAATCCACGATACTGCACCCGATGTCACCATGTCGGTCATACGATCGACGACTGCCGGATACCAGAGGATGGATGCTGGAACTGTGGCAAGAGGGGCCACCAACGTGCTGAGTGTCCAATCAGAAGGCCGAACCCAACGGCGCCCCAACAGCACCGTCCAGGGAATCAAGTTCCAGCGCCTCGAGCCCATCAGCCCGCACCGCAAAATGGCCAAGACCGTCGCCCCAATGCCCAGGGCCGCGTCTATGCCATGACTCGAGATGAAGTGCTTGCGTCAGATACGGTCGTGACAGGTATACTTAGTTTCAATAATGTGCCTGCTCGTGTACTATTTGATTCAGGTGCTTCGCATAGTTTTATAGCGGCAGACTTTGTCGCCGAGCACAAATTTCCGTTAGTATCATTAGACCTCGACCTTAGCGTGAGCACACCTTCGGGCACACCTATACTCACTAATTCAGCTTGCATCGACGGGATTATCTGTATCGGCGGTCAAAAGATCGGTCTGGACGTGATGGTCCTAGACATGAATGACTTCGATATCATTCTGGGAATGGATTGGCTCGGGCCGTGCAACGCAACCATAGACTGTGCCAGGAAGACGGTCACTTTCCGCATACCAGGAGTGCCTGAATTCTGCTTTTCGTGTGGTGAGGCATCGTCGACCTGCATGTTGATCTCGGCAATCTCTGCTCGGAGGATGCTGCATTCTGGGTGCGAAGGCTACTTGGCGTCCGTCCGAGACATGCGACAGGATGGTGCAAACGTAGGTCAGACCGACGTTGTGGCAGAATTCCCCGATGTGTTTCCGGACGAGCTACCCGGCATGCCCCCCGACCGAGAGATCGAGTTCAGCATCGATACATTTCCCGATACTCGACCGATTTCTAAGGCCCCGTACAGAATGGCTCCCGCCGAGCTTAAGGAACTCAAGGTCCAGCTACAAGAGTTACTCGATAAAGGGTTCATTCGGCCTAGTGTTTCACCGTGGGGAGCGCCCGTATTGTTCGTAAAGAAGAAGGATGGGTCCCTGCGTCTGTGCGTCGATTACCGGGAGCTGAACAAAGCCACCATCCGGAACAAGTACCCATTGCCCCGCATAGACGACTTATTCGATCAACTGCAAGGCGCCTCGGTATTTTCGAAGATTGATCTCCGCTCAGGTTATCATCAACTCAAGATCAAGTCAGACGACGTGCAAAAGTCCGCCTTTCGCACTCGTTACGGCCACTACGAGTTCCTGGTGATGCCATTCGGCCTGACGAACGCCCCTGCCGCCTTCATGGATCTGATGAATCGGGTATTTCGACCCTTCCTTGATAAATTTGTGGTAGTCTTTATTGATGATATTCTCGTCTACTCGAAAGACAGGGCGCAGCATGCAGAACATCTACGGGCCGTGCTCCAGACACTTCGAGAACATGAGTTGTACGCAAAGCAGAGTAAGTGCGAATTTTGGCTCAGCAGCGTATCCTTCCTTGGTCACATCATTTCGTCCGAGGGCATTACAGTCGACCCGAAGAAAGTGGAAGCTGTTGCTGATTGGAAGCGGCCTGCGTCTGCTAGTGAGATTCGAAGCTTTCTTGGTTTGGCGGGATACTATCGACGCTTCATGAAGGACTTCGCGAAGATTGCATCGCCTCTGACTCGCCTCACTCAAAAGGGAGTCGCGTATGAGTGGTCGGATGACTGTGAGGCTTCCTTCCAAGAGCTGAAACAGCGGCTAATTTCGGCACCTATACTCGCGCTTCCGGATGGGCCAGAGGGTTTCCAGATATTCAGCGATGCTTCAGGCCAGGGCTTGGGATGTGTGCTCATGCAGCGGAACAAGGTGATATCCTTCGCCTCGAGACAATTGAAGCCGCACGAGAAGAACTATCCTACGCACGACTTGGAGTTAGCGGCAATTGTGTTCGCGTTGAAATTGTGGCGTCACTATCTATATGGTGTGGCGTGCGCGATCTATACCGACCACAAGAGCCTCAAGTATCTCTTCACTCAGAAGGAGTTGAACTTACGACAGCGGCGCTGGCTCGAACTGATTAAAGACTATGACTTGACGATCGACTACACTCCGGGCAAGGAAAATGTGGTGGCGGACGCTCTGAGTCGGAAATATCTTGCCTCGCTCTCCATCAACCGCAGACTACTACGAGATTTAGAAGAAATGGGCATCGATCTCCGGGTTCGATTCAGGGATATACGGTTGGCGCAGCTGCAGTTAGAGCCGAGTTTGCTGGAAAAGATCAAGACCGCTCAGAAGGATGATCCGTACCTGAAGAAAATGCGCGAGCGAATTTCAACAGGTAGTGCGACCGACTTTGCGGAAGACAAGACCGGCGTGCTGAGAATGAATGGCCGACTATGCGTTCCGGATGATAAAGAACTACGAAAGGAGATAATGTCGGAGGCCCATTATACGAAATATACATTGCATCCAGGCAGTACCAAAATGTATAAGGACCTCCGCACGACCTTCTGGTGGCACGGGATGAAGAGAGATGTGGCGCTCTTCGTGTCGCAATGCCTGGCCTGTCAGCAGGTGAAAGCTGAGCATCAACGACCGGGCGGGGAGATGCAGAACCTTGCCATTCCAGAGTGGAAATGGGATCATGTCACGATGGACTTTATTGTTGGCCTGCCGAAGACACCACGGGGGAGCGACGCCATCTGGGTCATCGTCGATCGACTAACCAAGTCAGCGCACTTCATTGCCATTAAAGTTACTTGGAGCGTTGATCGCCTGGCACAGATCTATCTTGACGAGATAGTACGGCTGCACGGAGTTCCAGTATCCATCGTCTCTGATCGGGATTCACGGTTCATGTCGCGATTCTGGAGTAGCCTTCAGTCGGCGCTGGGTACCAAGTTGCAGTTCAGCTCAGCTTACCATCCTCAGACCGACGGCCAAACGGAGCGCGTTAATCAGATTCTCGAAGACATGCTACGGCTCTGCGCAATTGACTTCAAATCAAGCTGGGACGTCCACCTACCGTTGGCGGAATTTGCATATAACAATAGCTATCAGTCCAGCATCCAAATGGCGCCGTATGAAGCTTTGTACGGCCGGAAGTGCAGATCGCCCATTTGCTGGGATGAAGTCGGGGAACGGCAGATACTCGGCCCGGAGCTGGTGGAACAGACTGTAGAGAAGGTCAAGCTCATTCGGGAAAGACTGAAGATTGCACAGAGTCGGCAAAAGAGCTACGCCGATACCCATCGAAGACCGCTTGAGTTCCAGGTAGGCGATCATGTGTTCCTGAAGGTGTCGCCTATGCGAGGAGTTACTCGGTTCGGCGCAAAGGGGAAGCTGAGTCCGAGATTCGTTGGGCCGTTTGAAATACTCGAGCGGGTTGCCCCAGTGGCCTATAAAATTGCCCTACCGCCGGCGCTCGAAGGTGTGCACAACGTCTTCCACGTCTCCCAGCTGCGGAAGTATGTGCACGACCCTAGCCACGTGGTGGATTTTGGCCAGCTGGAGCTAAAGTCTGACTTATCCTACGTCGAAGTGCCAGTTCAAATCTTAGAACGCAAGGATAAGCTGCTGCAGAATCGGACGATCCCTCTCGTTCGCGTACTTTGGAGGAACCATGCGGCAGAAGAGTCGACATGGGAACTCGAGTCTGAGATGAAGGAAAAGTTTCCTTCATTGTTTTCATAGAGGTAGGTTCTGCTCATAAGTTTCGAGGACGAAACTTTTTCCTAGTTGGTTATGGTGTAGTGCCCCGTCCCTACATCGTGCCCCGTCGATTCGTCCACGGGGTGCGCGAGAAAGGAACACTGTTGCTATCGACTCGGTCGGGACCGATAGGTCGGGATCGATCGAATCGATCGAACGGGAACGGTTGAATTAAGGTCTATTCCACGTTATGGGATGGATTCTTCGGAACCAAGTCCCATATTCAGCGGGTTGCGTCTCGAGGATTGACTTTGCGGCTGAGTCGGGAGAGACCTCCCGTTGCTCTGCTTTTCACGCCGCTTGCGTTGGTTTTGGCTTTGGTTTTTCGAATGCGTTTTCGTGAATGTTTTCGATGGTTTTCATGGTTTACATTTCGAGCTCGCATTTCCTATCGAACTCTTGCATAATACAGTGTTCTAATCGGTTGCTTGTGCGATTTCAGGTGATCGCGTAGGCGACGTCTAGCGCAGCCAACAAGTCCCTCGCCTCAAGCAAAACTCAAGGTGAGTGGCTGACCCCCTTCGTCTCGACCCTCTATTTCAAATGAGAACTCGAGTAATGTTACTAGAATTGAATGATTTGCTTGCAGAACACAAGTCTTGTATGTTAGAAGGAAAAGAAGAAATGTGTTGTGTTGAAAAGAGATATAATTAATTCATGCCTGCAAACGACCAAGTAAATGAATCGAACACATAATAAGCCCCAACGGTATCCTAAAATACACTATGTTAACCTATCATGAACTTGGACAACTTGTCGACAAGGGGTGGTTTCTTCGAGCGGCACCCCGGGGCCACGGGACCGACTCGGCCTAGGAAGAAACTGGTTGTAGCCGAGCTGGGTAATAGGCAACGCTGGAAAGGCGATCGGTAAGACGGGGACTTGCATCGGGGCTCGCTACTTGCGTTGCAAGGGTCCCGTAATACCAGGCTACGTCCAAGATGGCTGGTTAGGCCAATTGACCTCCATATCAACACTTGATATAAATTGTTATAAACTAACATGGTAAGTTTTTATGTCGCACGGCGCGCTCCGCCGGAAGAAACCTTGGTGTAATCTAATGCTTCTTATGAAAACATCTAGGATGGTTAGAAAGACCACTGAATGAGCAAGTTGTATGATTTTATCAAATTCTTGAACCAAATGAGAGCCTGGAAATTAATTAGCCACTCGCCAGTACATGTTGATTGTGCTGATCCTCGCTCTCTATACAGGTGCGATAGATCTGGAAGGGCGTGCTACGTAAAAGGGAGGCAACGCTCGTGTTTTGAAGCTTCGTCCGTGCATTGAAGCTTGGATCAACCCTTTTGAAGACTCCGCTGTTGAAGCATCGAAGACAGATGGAGCGCCTTCCCACCATCCCAGGTGGTTTGTACTTTTGGTTGTAAAGTCAAGGGATGAATGTATGGAATGGCTATCTCGTCGACGTTCATTTTGTAATGGAGTCAGTTTGTAAAAAGCCCGCGCGGCGCCTTTGTATCGAGTCTGTAAAATGATGTTTTCTTTATCAATAAAGCTTATGTTTCCTTCTCTATAATGTGTGTTCAATTTACTCTGCGCATTCTGCTGCTGTCGTGTTTCGGATAACAATTATGACTATGCCTTGTGCAAGCGCAACTTAGGCTTGCACGGCATCACGCCGGGGGACGACTATCGATTCTACGGAATCGGGGCGTGACACTCAGCCGCAGAGTCAATCCTTGAGGCGCAACCCGCTGAATATGGGACTTGGTTCCGAAGAAGCCATTCCATAACGGGGAATGGATCTTAATTCAACCGTTCCCGTTCGATCGATTCGATCGATCCCGGTCCCGACCCAGTCGATAGCGACAGTATTCCTTTCTCGCGCACCCCGTGGACGGAGAACGGGGCACGATATAGTGACGGGGCACTACACGCCACAATATAACTCTCTTTTCCAAATTCGACTTAGCATCCTTTCAATTGACTTATTACTTCATTCACCTTGCCACAATTATTATCTTCTAGACCACAATACTTAACATCAGGGACAACTCGAGTAAGCTCTCTATCCAAGCATAATATTTCTAACATTCTGTCAAGGGTCTAACTTAGATCCAATCATATCAAGAGTTCACCACATGCAATCATATTCCTTCCCAAAATCCAACAATATTTCTTACCGAGGCAAATTATCTTTTCTAAAAGATACAATCCGACGTCACCCACTATCGATTCCCCGAACCAAGGGTACAATTCTATGCAACAGTCAAGGTTAACCCAGCTACCCGACTATAGATACCGATCCAACATTCCCGTCCTGAGCAGTAAATTTCATCTCAGGGGATAATTCACTACTCGATACATACAACTCAAGTCTCATCCCACGATTCTAGTTCCCACTATAGGCCAACACATAATCCTCAAGGGTCAAACATCTCTAAGGTTCATATTGAAGCACCTACTTACAACTTATCATTCTTAGGTCATACTCATCACCATCTCTTGTTCAATACCAAAGGTTATCCTACGGTCGCCAATGGTCACCTTATTAATCGGTCAAGTCTCTATGGTTAGCTATACCGACAGCTAAACATAATCATTCAGGTGACTCCCGAGTGGACGGCTACTAGGGTTATACTAGTTTCTCTTTCTTAGGGCCAACAAGCAACCGACAGTTCTAAGGAACTCTACCCAAACCTATGGGTATCAACTCAGTCTGAATAACTAATCGCCATTTCCGACTATGCCAACAATTGATAAGTCATCACCTGGTCGCTAGGGTCAAGTCTATCTATTCAGGGTCTTCCTCAAGGAAAATAATTCCCACAGAGGCTCATTCTAGACTTACCCAACGATCGACTAAGATCGATCTGTCAACATTACGGTCAATCCCAATCCGACATACGATTTTTATCGTTCTAATAATCCATCAAGTAAATTCTCAATGATTCAATTTCTATTTCCAATCCTTTGTACTCACACGAACCCATAAGTCAAGGCTAACTATTCAAGGGTCATCGATTCCGATAGTCTTAACATAACTATGGAATCATACTATTCGATCCGTATGACAGGGTCACACCACTAAGTCATAAGCCAACAATCTATATATATCCCAACCAACAGTCACATATACCGACATTATCCAACACGTTTGCCATTTCTCAATCCCATTTGTTTCTCAATCATCAAACTATCGTACGGACATTCTTAAATCTCATGCAGCAAGGGTCGAGTAGTTCATTCAATTCAATCCGACTATTCATGCATCAATTTAACCATCCTCTATGCAACACAAATACTCAGGGTGGCTACTTGTTACTTTTCTAGCACAATTCAATTTCCCAGCATACATGCACATATGCAACAACTATCCTTTGGTGATCAAGATGGATTAACATCTATTACACCTTAGGGTCAAGGCACAGATCTCTAATATTCCTTTGGTTCACCAACAGTATTTCTAAAACTTTCAGCTTAGCAACCAACTTTGTCTTAGCCACATATAATTTACATCCAACCAATCGAAGTCAACATTCAGATATTCTAAGCCACAACATTCTCTAGACAAATTCATTTACCCATAGCATATTAACTGTCTTACTAGTCTGAGTCATCACTCGACTAAATAATTTCTAACCAAACCACCCGCTACAATTTTCGACAATCTCGCTTTCCAGCATACCATCACCGTCAAGGGACACTCGAGTCATCTAGCAACAATACATGACTTCCAGCTAAGTCTCGGTACTACCCAATACCCTGTCACGACCCACACCCTAGAGTTAGGGCACGAGAACGTAACAACGCCCAGCCTACGCCGCAGTGTCGGCGGTAGAACGCTGTCCTAGGTCTCAATGCATCTAACAGTATAAGACTAAACAGTTTATACTCCCCGAATGGGGGTGACATAGCATAATGTAAACTCAATCACATCTAAGGTAGAGCATAAAGGAAGATAGATAAAACATGAAATCGAAAAGAGATACAACAGATAGAAGTCTAAGTATCTAAGATACAAACTCAGAATACATCTCAAAACCCAAATACAGTAATCCATAAATACAACTCAAGATGACTGAAAATAAACTATAAGCAAAAATCCTAGCTATCTATGCAACCTCTACTGTCTCCTCTAGGCTAGCAGGCAACCTCCAGGCTATCTGTAAAATTTATCAACAGGTCCAGTCAGGACTGGAGCGAGCACAAAATATCTCACGCAGTTCATAACGAGTTAGGAAATATAAAGCATGCAATAGAGTAAAGTACATGAAACGCTGAAAGAAGAAGATATATAAAAAACAGTAGAGATTTGATAACAGAAAATATCTAAATATGATAAGTAAGACTGTAAGGAACATATGATTTAGAGCACAATATGGTTATGTAAACGGGTTAGGTTATACAATAAAATGGGACACCTTTGTACGTGGGTGTACAATGGACATATACAATTTCTTATACAATACGATTGATCACATAACCATTTCTACTCCCCCTCCCCAATCAATACACAAGGATCCAATTCAGTTACGTTACCTTATACAATGACTTGTACAATGGCTTGTACAATGGCTTGTACAATGACTTGTACAATGGCTTGTACAATGGCTCAATGTGATACTGAGAGTACAATATGCACAATGAGTATACAATGATAAGGGTATTCAATAAATACAACATGTAAGTAAAACGCACATCACAATATGTACTTAGTGAATACAAGGAGATAACATCTCAGAAGAAGATCCATATAGTACCAATCCGTGATAATGAATCGTGTCAGCATCAAGTACAGTAATCTAGAGCAAGAATATAAATCCATACAAGTATGAAACGGTCAGAGAATGTACTCGCCTGATAGCCTGAGTGTCTGAAGAGAATATACTGTCCGAGGAGTGGTGTATGTCTCCTATAGAACCGTACAAGTCACTATGAGTCCAAAATGATAATAAGATGCATTACAATGCATTCTGAATGAATCTAGGTCAATCTAGGTCAAATCTAAGTCAAACCTAAGTCACACCAAGCTAAACTAGGTCATACTAGGTCATACTGGGTCATACTAGGACAACCAAGGTCAAACAAGGTCATAGGAAATCAATCCAAGTCAAACTAGATCAATCGGGGTCAAGGTTGACTTACAGTTGACTTTTGGTCAAAAAGTCAACTCTGGTCAACTGCACTAGTCAAACTAGGTCATGTCCTAACCCAGTAAGTCTTACTAGGCCTAACCAAGACTATCCTAGCAAGCACACATCAATACAAGGCTATACAAGCCAACATACACCCAACTCTATATAGCATGCAATTATTCAATACTCAAATAGGCAAGAATTCACATTGGATATACACTAGGTAATCTATTACTTTAAGCTATATATGTCTACATATATACACATGCATATATTGGTATTCAACATTAGGTCTATAATCATGGCATTTCAAATGGTTATATAAACTTATATATTACAACACAATATGTTAACATATATATAATATACATACATAGCTAAGTTAAATATATTCATAAATACTTATTTAAAAGGCTATGTGTGTGTATGTGAACATGGCAAAGGGTCAAGTGAGGGTTAAATGGGCATACATAGTGTATACATATCAAAGAGTGTCAAAGTGGAAGTGAACAATGTGTCAAGTGTGATAGTGTCAACATAGTGTAGGGGGGGTACATGAGGTAATATAGAATTTGTGTTAACATAGAACATTATATTTCATTAACTTGTATATTGCATACATTACATCTATTATTACATTACATTCATGCTTGCATTCATTCATTATTCATTTATTCTCTTGCACTACTATATGCACCATACATTACATACTATGGAACCTACATATTCATTACAAGCCATACTTATACATGCTTACATTAGATAGGATACTTAAACCTCATACATCATTTATTTAACCATTTACTCATGCTTGCATTCTCTATTTAGTTACATAATTATATATATTAACATGGGTTAAAATCAAATAGAACATTATATTACACACAAGGGTGCACAAAATGCATATGCCGAATAGTAACTCCTACTAATAATCAATACTGTACCAACTCAGCATGAATTAAATTCTAGGATTAAAGTATGTTATAGATCTATGTGTTAGCTTTCCAAAACTTCAAACGGATCGCGTTTACGTTTCCGAAAACTCCCGGAATCGCGAAAACACCGAGAACGCATTTGTCTTTCGTACAGCTGACACTCAAATAATTCTCCAGAAAGTTACAGAAAGAATTAGGCCTATTAATACATGTTTTTGGAAAGCTAACTTCAATACGCTTCTTTTAAAAAAAAACGGGAGATTAAACCGAGCTTTGAGCTAGAAGTTATGACATTTCTAAGTTAGGACTGAAATTAAAAACGTGGATAAAAATTATGACGAATTTAGATAGTTTGAGCCAAAAGAATACACAATATATATCCTAATTATCCACAATAATAATAGCAATAATAATATGAGGAACCACACTCACAAACTTGATTATATAATCATCATGAACCATTTATTACATATATAAATATAGATACACTCTCATTACAATATATATATATATATATATATATATATATATATATATATATATATATATATATATGTAACATGAACACATCCACAACACAAAGGACACTCCTATGACCTCCAAATGGACACAAAATAGACACAAATGGAGATACAACCATGGGGATCATTCCTATGGGTTTAAAATAGACCTATATGCATGAGAAAATGAAAAGGAGAAGGGATTTATACCTCCCGGTAGATCGAATCGAAGAAAAGCCTTCCCGGAGCGACACCGACACGTAGAGATTCCAAAGGACACGAATGAGCTCCGAATCCTCCCAAACTTGGGTAGCTTCCTCCTTGGCTAGAATGGAGAAGGAAAGAAGAAGATTTGGTGGCGAAATGGAAGGATTTGGTGGAGAAATTGCTAGGGATTGCTCTCTAGAAATTTGGGGAAGAACAAGAGAGAGAGTGTGGATGAGAATAATGAATGAACTTGAGCCTATCCTCTCCCAAAGTGGCTGGTCATATGGGCTATTTGTCCTATTATGGTAAGGTCCAAAATGCCCCCACTAACCTATTCTATGAGTATTAGGAAAGGGCTAATTGGTTGGGGCTAAATTAGTCATTATAAAGTCTCTAATCACACTAACCTTATCCATAATAATTAGTCTAACCTCTAACTAAAATATTTCTATCATGTGGACTAAAATTAATATCATGTGGGCCATGCCTAACTGTGTATGGGTCCCATAGAGTCAACTACCCCCGGGTTCCCGTTTCAAGTCGGATTGAGTTAAAATTCGAACCCAACTCAAATAACTCCAAAACAATATCATAAATAATAAAATAATATCAAAATAATTCAAAAAGGTCAAATAAAAAATATTCTTAGTCCAAAAATGACATTAAAATATCATAATCACATGGTTAGGCTCTAGGTCAAACAGTCTCTAGGGTTTCACTAGCAAAACGTCAAAACCACAAGTCATTGATTTAAATAATTTTAAAAATGGTTTAAAATTACCAAAAATTATATCATGAATTAAATATCATTATTAAAATAATTATAAACACAAAATTTCAAAATTATCCTCATTTGGAAAACTGGGTGCTACATACCCACAGATAGTCTCATTGCCATCCTTTGGAAAGGGTCAACATACATCTCGTTCTGAGGTGGTAGAGGCAATATACCACTCAGAAATGAAGCCGTCCTTAAACGATACCAACCCAATTATTTCGGACATTCGTGATCTATAATGATCACAACATTTAGCCAACGTTTCAGGGTCTCAAATCACAAGCCAACATTCTTAGGGTCTCAAATTCTCAAGGCTAACACACATGAGTCAACTCATCTATTCCGCTGAACTCATTCGTCCATGGTTTTGTTCCCAATTCTTTTCCAACATCACATGCAATTCTCAACTTGTTACAGCATACCTAGCCACTTTTCGTTATTCCCACATTCCCAACAGCATTCATAATATAGCATACTTTGGCATCGAGTCATTGTTGGGTTATCTTTATCCAAACCAGCAACAATCATTCATTCAGGGGAATCACAATGTATATAGACTTATTGTATGGAACATCCAGTGAGCAGCCAAGAGGGTCAATGAACTTTCAAACACGAACAACATAAGGTTGATTACAGAACAACAACAGCATAATCGCGGAAGCAATCTTTGATTTAATCGCGAAAGCAACGTTGAGTGATTGCGGAAGCAACTTTGGTTAATCATCGATGCAACTTTGATTTGAAACGAATCAAAGAAGAGACCAAGGACATAAAGTCGTGCTCTGATACCAATTTGTCATGCCCCGATTCGTAGAGTCATTTAATCATATATTTTATCTCTTAGAATCGATCGTCCTCGCTTGGGCGTGATGCCGTACAAGTCTGGTATTGTACTTGTATAAGGCAAAGATGGTACGTAATTGATTATCTTCAAATAGGAACACATCGCAGCGACAGAAGCAGATAAATTGAAGTTAATGAGAAAAATCTTTCTTTTGAATAGAAATACATCACTTCTTTATAACAGCAGAGATAAAAGGATAACTTGAAATCGCACAGAGATATATAGAACTTTATTCTCTATATTGATAATTGAAGAAGAGTACAAGACTTGTATTAAAGTACAATATTTACAACACATCTCACTTTACATTGAAAGCCAACTGAACAATATTTTACAGCTTACATTTGATACTCTGATACATTGGATTACAACTCGATACACCAACTTGGCTTACAACTCACCGGTACAACTGATTACAACGTTCCATATATTATGCCCTTTATAGACAGAAGACATCATCTTTTTCAAGGAGAGCTTCTGTATGCCCAACAAATCTTCGATGCCGCGGGACCGATCAAGCCAATATTTGTGTGCAGAACATCCCAAGCACTAGTACCTGCCCACAAAATATAGGTCAGCACATCATCTATGTACTGGCGAGCAGAATCCAACCCACTCGCCTAAACCAACACTAACTGGTCAATTTTAGTAAACATTTAATAGAATGATCTTTCTACTTGGTGCCTAGCATCGGTTTACAGTTCAGGGGCAATAATCATAGTGAAGCATGTAAACTTGTTATCTTAGTAGCGTTCATGTGAAGGCATCCTTAAAGCATACTGGGTGTTATCATAAAAAGGCATCATTAAGGCATCATTGGTTCTAACATCTTGAACATGTTATGACAATTCTCATAGAAGGTATCACCTAGCATGTAAGTTATGTTTAAGCAGTTTCATAGCAAAGCAACATGTTGACATACTGAATTTAGCATGTTAAGGAGGTTCTCATATAAAAGGCAACATCATAACATCTTTTGTTTAGCATGATTAAGCAGACCATTCAACCAACATATGTTGCATATATCACATTTACGTAATTTTTTACCGACATCCGATTTCGCATACCTGCATAAGAATACAGGATAAAATGATATACTTACTCTGTCTGCATAAAATATTCATTAGCATGCATCCTGACTACATGACCACTGGTGCTGTGCACCATTTAAGGACTTGCCATATAGGACTTCAAGGGTATCGACGCACCATTCACCCGGGTTGCAAGCCCGAAATGAATGTCTCGATACCAATCATGCCACCAAAGCATGCTGCATTTCTTCCTAGGCCGAATCGGTCCCTAGGGCCCTAGGAACCGTCCGAGGAAACAATACCTTGTATACAAGTATGCCCATGATCATGCGAATGCGTGTCCGACTCGATCGTGTTCGAAGTCGCATGATAAAATATTAAGATAAGTAAAGACAACAGTTCATTATCTCATCTTTTCAATATTACCACCTGTTCACTTGGTGATCTCAATGATCCCAAGCCTCATCATTTCTTATTGCATCAATCATTGTAACATTTCTCATATCATTCTTTTCAAAGAGGAACGAACAATATTTTCTTCATTTCGATAGGACCTGTAGCATTTCATTCATTTCATAGGGACAGTATTCTTTCTTTCATTTTTTATAAGAAAACAGGCAACAACAACAGTTATGCAGAAGGTATATGATTGAGGTGTTTCATTCAGTTCTTTGTGTTAATAGCATAACCAGTTCATTACTCATGTATCATTCTCGTAGCATCACATTACTCAAGTATTTATTGCTTAAGCGGTATTAACCGAAGGGACGTTATCAATTCATTTCAAGCATCAAGTCGCATTAGCAGTTCAAGTGTGATTCATTCAGCAGTTCAATAATTCTTAGCATAAGCATCTCTATTATTCAGCAACTAAAACATGGGACATATAGGGACAATTCATGGCATCACGTTATTCCATTTATTAAGCATGCAGGAATAAGGAGGAAGGAGGACAGTTCCACTTGTCTGCATAAAAGGGTCTTCTTATTCTGGTTGCACACATTCCCCCTAAGCGTAGCTCCACCAGCGATCCACATTCCAACACTTAATCCGTTTAGCCAGCTAAGAGAGGCTGCATCAGTCTCAACTATCTTGATCTCCAACACAAGTCACGGTCCAACATTCTGATCCCATCCAACAAGCCAATCAAATGTCTCGCGCGGAGCGGGGCATTACAGGGAGTGGCCGGCGTGCGGAGGGGGATGGGGGGTGGCACGCGGTGGAGGAGGGGGTGGGGTGGGAGAAGGGTAGTTTAGGAAATTTTTTTATTTTTTATTTTCTTTTTAACGTTGAAACTAACTGTTAGGATTTTTTTCATTTCTTTTTAATGCAGAACTAATGTGACTACTCAATAATCTTTTTAAGTTCTGAGATTGGAAATTTTGAACAAAAGTACAAATGCTTATGTAAATTATGAGCAAGGAATCTAAGGATTAGGTACAAAGCCATCTAACTGTCTCACGCACAAAGGATACTTCAGTGCCCCCATTTTTACTAGACTGAAGAGTAGTCTCGGATCAAACTACTCTTTTCTCCCAAAGGAAAGAAACTAGTATATACGGACATATGTAGCAGCAAGAGCAAACTTCATTATTCTTAAACAAAAATATATATATATACACGTAATTACCTACCCGCCATCATTAAATTTAGAACAATTTCAAATAGTAAAATAAGGCTAAATTTTATCTTAATTATTCATGTTTGACAACTTGATATCTTAAACTTTCAAAATAGTCAAATTGATATCCTAGAAAATATTTTTTTTACAATAACCCCCTCCCCTCCCCTCTTCTCTCTCTTTCCCAGCCCCTACAACCATCCCCTCCACCCCCCCCCCCCCCCCCCCCCCTTTCCTCCAGCAGTTCATCACCCCCCTCCCGCACTGCCCCTATGCGTGCCGCCCCCCATGTGCGTCGTCCGCCCTCGGGCGTCGCCTGCCCGAGTGCCGCCCCCGTGCACGCCTGCGCCGACCCCTACACGCGTCATTCCGCTGCTGCTTGCGCCCTCGCCCGCGTGTGCCACCCCGTCGGAGATAAAGGGGGGGGGGGGGGGGGGGGGGGGGCGACGCCGAAAGGGGGGGGGGGGAGGAGAGAATGGAGGGGGTATGTGTATTTTCGAGTTTTTTTTAGGGTATAAAATTGAAAATATTCAATAGATGGTATTAAGTTGGCTATTTTTAAAATTTAGGATATCAAGTTGCCAAACATCAATAGTTGATAATATCAAGTTGAAATTTAGCCAAGTTTAGATAATGACATATTTGGAAGAAGAAAAATTTACAACGAAGCCAACTTTTCTTATTATATAGTAGTATAGATTGACCGAGTAGTATTATATAAGTAGTGAGTTTTATTACATAACAAATAACCGTAAGGTCATTTAGACACTTTCTTAGACCAGAGGTGAGCATTATTCGATTTTGGACCAATAATTGAATCGAACCAAATAAGAGATTCGGTTCGATCTAAAAGAAAAAAAAAACGATTCAATTCGATTTAAAATACTAAAAAAAATAATTAAATTTCAATTTCGGTTTTGGCTTCCAATTTCGGTCCAAGATATAAAATCAAATAAGACTTACACATTTATTAAATACTTCTAATTTTATGTATATTTTATGATTAAAAATGCATATATTTTTGTGTATATTTTGAAAACAACAATTCTATGTACGTGTTTTAAAGTCCAACTTTGAGAATTTAACAATTAGTTCAAGTCTAGACCCAACTTTAAAATACAACAAACATAACATATATATATATATAAAAATATATATATATATATATATATATATATATATATATATATATATATTTTTTTTTTAAATATATATATATATATATATATATATATAATATATTATTATTATTATTATTATTATTATTATTATTTTTAATATAATTTAATCATAATATTAATTTTGAATCCGACTCATTAAACAATAAAAATAGCTCAATTGAACAGACTGAATTGGTATCAGATTCAATAATGGCCACTTTTGGTTCGATTTTAGATTCTTAAAATTTTAATTTTTTTGATTCGGTTAATACCGAATAAATCGAATGCTCACCCCTATCTCAGACTAACTTTCCATGCATGGTAAACTCGATTTAATAACGTACTACTTGTTTAGGTTTTGATTTTGGTAGGAAGTGTAAAACCCAAACTGAAAATTCAAACTAATAAAATCGGTCAAATAATTTATATATGTTTCTGTCCTGTCCTCTATTATATCTTCTTGGTACTTACATAATTGCATTTGTTTCAATTAATTTAAACCAACATATATGTACGTACTTGTATGTATTTAAAATGTCTTTTAATTAGCTTTTCCTGTGTATGGAAAGAACAAAATATATCATAATAGCAAACTATAATTTTCTTTTTTCAATACATAATTACCTTAGTTGTCTTCATTAAACATAATAAAGAATTTTAATTTGTAAAGTTAAGTAAGAACATATTTGAAACAAAATTAAGCCAACTTTTCTTATTATATAATAGTATAGATTTAAAAGTAGCTCGGATCATATTTTATTATATTAGAGTTACAATATGTGAAATTCTAGATATGTTCGAACCATGCAAATTTTAAGTTTGATAATTATAGATTTGTTTAAATTAGATTAGACTAAAATGTAAATCAAAATTGATTAGATTGGAATATCATAATGTCAAAAAAATAATATAATAACATACAAACCGCCAGATTGGGTCTGGGTTTGGTCCAAATGACAGTCTTAGGAACATGAGGCTGGGTTTGGAACGACTAATCGAAGGTTGATTATGTTTATTTATTTATTTATTTATTTATTATTTATTTTCTTAGAAATTAATTCAAAACTGTAACTTATTAAAAAAAAGTTTAAAAAATTAGCTCTATTTTAGAGCAGATTTTCATAGCAGCCTTTTAACTATTGTCAAATTTCATCACACAAAAAAATATTGTAAAATTTTCCTGTGGACTTTTGAAAGCAGCAACAATCACAAATCAACCTTTTCTTGGATTTGGGACATTTTATCTAAATGTTCAGAAAGCCTATTTTGCGACAACTTTTTAAAATTTGTTTGAGCATGTGGTTTAAATTTCAGATAAACTTTTAAAAGCATATAAATGATTGTAGCTCAAAATTATTTAGTAGCATTCCCAAACCAAGCACGACCACCTAGTTTGGGATTGATGTAGTTTTTTAATGTATTTTCATTTTTCTTTGATAAATGACTATTACAAATAAGCTTTGGACCAAAAATAATGTAGACGTTAGATCTTTGTTAGCAATTCGACAAATGGAAAAAATTCCGGACGATGAAAGTACGAGTTTAAATCGGCATAATGAAAGTAAAATATGTTAAAAATCGGCCAAATATTCGTCAAATATAAATATTGAGGTTAGAAATTTCATATGCTTAAACAGGTTTTCAAATTTGATTAATTAATCATATTTTTACCAAATTTTTGTGTCAATTTTTTTAATAATTCATACGAAATACGTTTAAAGCTTCACATGCTTAAATTTTACATATTAATTTAAATATTTTAAAAGTATGCAAGTATTATATGTTTTTGAAAGATACAAAAAATTGCGTATAATATGAATTTTATTCCGGTGATTGCTAACAAGGAGTTAGACTTGCTTTTTGAAATACTAACCAGAAGGTCATGATAAGCAATTCCAAAGCCATGCTGGCATGCTCAAATCTCATCTCTACTATTATTAAAAAAACTTATGGTTCAAAATGAACCATCTAAATCATTTGTATAATTGCATGCATGAAATCGTAAAATAATGGTATTATATAACTATATGATATTATCTAACTAACCATATATTCAAATTCTTATAAATATATTTATAAAAAAAAATTTTAATTAAAATATATTCAAATTATATCCCTACTATTACATAGCTTGTTAACGGCTCAAGATGTGCCTTCTAAGCGTAAGTCCTAAAAACATATCCATAACAACTTATAATAAAATAAATTCAAATTATATTTAGACAAACTATATGTTATTATCTCACTAAACATATTTACAAAGTCCTAAAAACATATCTATAACAAATCATAATTAAAATCTATTCAAATTAATTTAAACTATTTTAATATAATTTAAGTTCATAACTAACCTTATAGATAAAAAGAGATACTAAAGTCTATTCATTAATAAACCATAATATAATTACTTGGGATAACGTATCTATAGAAAATTATAATTAAAATATATCCAAATTATATTTAAATTTTAAATTTTTTACTATTTTTTAAACAATATTAGATTTTTTTTGTACCGCTCCTATTGTCTTTTCTATGCAAATAATTTGACATAAACTATTTTCATAAAAAACACGTATAATAAATGTTCACTTTAGTAGTTATTCTTAAGTAGTATATATACACTCTTTTTTTTTTTTTTTGAAATTCCCCCCCACCCCCCTTCCTCTGCCCCCCCCCCCCCCCCCCCCCCCCCCCCCCCCCCCCCCCCCCCCCCCCCCCCCCCCCCCCACCACCACCACCACCACCACCACCACACACACATAACACAATGGGGAGCTCGAACCTTGCCGGTCCCTCCAGGTGTCTGCTCTAATATCATCAGGCTAGAGACCTCGGACAGTATATATACATATGCAACACACATATTTTATAGATTATTATTATGAAGACGAAAAGATAGTTGCTTAGGAACGATATTTTCAATGGTTCTCGGGTAGTTTTGAACCGACCGTTTATGAAAACCCCTGCTTGGATTGGACTGGTTTAAAAGCCGCTACATAAAAACCACCCAAAATCGGACCACATCATAACCGCTCACAACCGGTACTCTAAAAATACCTCATAACCGCTACCCTACAATTGCCAAGCAGACCCTAATGCAAAGCACAAAAGTTTGCGTCCCACCGAGACGGATTTGCATAACTCTCCACGGACCGGGGTTATGCGGGAAGCTTCCGGAATATTCTAGAAGATAGCGGAACTCTCTAGAAGACGGTGGATTTCTCTTGAAGGCCCAAGTTCCTTCTGGATGGCCCATGAAAATCTTTTATTTCCATTAGAGAATAATCCTGGAATATGTCGATTCCAGTATGGTAGGAAGAATAATCTCTGGAATATTCCTTCCAGAAGTTTTTATGTAAAGCTCTATGAGCCATTATAAATAAGTGGGAGGCTCATTTGTTCCTCACCACCCAAAGTTGTAGTCTTTTCTAGTATAGTGAAGTCTTAATCTTCCACTCTCTCTCTTTTGCTCCACAATATTCTCAACATCGTCTTAGCGATCTAGCTAAGCGTTGCGGGAAGGCTTGCATGACTCTTCGAGGAGGAAGATAGTGCGCCGCATGGGTCGAAGTGTAGCCTAAAACACTAAGTCCGTGACACTAAGGAGACTTTTGGTACCCGGAATACTGTTTATCCGGAAATTCTATATTTTTGGAACGTAAATTTTCGATAACTAAACTCCCTAGAAAATTATATTCATATGTTTTGGCGAATATATAAATATTTGTAAAAAAAAAATGAAAAAGGATGAACACTAAAACTAAAAATAAAAAAATGAGAAAAAAAAATTCTATCATTCTTAAAAATGAAAAGGATAAAAAAAAAAGATCACTATTAAAAAAAGTAAAAAAAAGGATAAAAAATTCTTTAAAAAAAGATTTAAAAAACTGAAAACAAAAACAAATAACAACAGAAAATATTCTTAAAAAATAAAAAATAAAAGAATCTTAAAAAAAATGAAAAAGGATAAAATCGAAAAAGAAAAAAAATAGAAAGAGTATTACCTTTTGTATGTATGTCTTAATTATTATATTATTTTATATACGCCTTTATGATTATTTACGAAGACCAAAATATATTTTTCGTAATTATCTAGTTGTCCTTATTAATTTTAATTAATAAATTTAATTATTAAACACATGCAAGAGTATATTTGTAACAGATCATTGTGTCAGCCTTCATTCCCTCTTATCTGCTTGGGTAAACGAAAATTTTGATTGTGATGTAGTCCGGATGGGGGCATCGATACTTTGGGCTATCTGGAAATCTAGAGGGATTGTGTTTATCGAAAAATTGCCCCACGTCCCCAGTATATCATCAAACATGCTATGAACCTCCTTGCGTTGCACACTGAGGAGCTCCAAAACAAATCAAAGGAGATTAGCAACCTGAGGCTTGAGGCCGATGATGGTAATATATGGCAGGCGCCTCCCCCTGGTTCTATCAAGATCAATGTCGATGGGGCGACATCCCCGGTAGGT
This sequence comes from Iris pallida, assembly GCA_029216955.1. NCBI lineage: Eukaryota > Viridiplantae > Streptophyta > Magnoliopsida > Asparagales > Iridaceae > Iris > Iris pallida. The sequence continues at coordinate 385,490 of JANAVB010027998.1, read as the reverse complement.
AGCGCTGCTGCTGCTGTTGCCAGGGATGAATTGGGATCCTTTATCATGGCTGAAACAAAGTATCTCTTAAACCACAATCCTATTGATCAATGTCTCCTAGCTGAACTGGAGGCTATTAAGCTTGGGATTGGATTAGCTCGACTCATGCCTACAAGTAATATCATCATTGAAGGAGACTCTATGGTGGCTCTCCGGATTCTCAAAGGGGAACCTCGATTAACTCCATGGCGACTGCTGGATTTGGTTGCTGACATTCAAAAGGATTTGGCTGGTGGCCAAGCCGTTCGACTCCTATTTGTAAGAAGAAGAGGAAACAACGTCGCTCATGTTCTTGCCGGGGAAGCTCGACGTTCCCTCACTTCTGAGAAATTTTCTTCGCCTCCTCATTGTATTATCCAGCCTCTCACTGAGGACTGCTTTATGACTGTAAACAATTCTGATTGATTCAATAAATGCCTTTCTTTTCAAAAAAAAAAAAAAAGAAAAGTTTTGCGGTAAAACTAAATATTTTATTATATAGTATTATGTATTATTATATATATGTGGAAAACAAAAGACCGTAATTATCTATTTATTCCTATTAATTTTAATAAATATTTTAATTATAAACATATATAAAGATATATTTGAAAAAAGTTGTAATTGTTGTAAAAATGAGAGAGATTGAGAAGAGTTTTTGGTAGTCGAAACAATCTTTACATGCACTTATTCTCATTAATAATATGTATAAGAAGAAATAAGATACAGGTAGTTGTGGATATAGATAAGGGCATCTATGTTTGGATTTATCCAAATCACAACGCTCCCCCTTAGATGTCTTCTTTAATTATCTCTGATTAAAAACTTTTTTATGGAAAAATTCATAGTAAAAAAAAAGAGTGCAATTAAATATTCTTCAGGATATGATTTTTGAGGAATCTAAGTGGGGGTGATCTATGTTAAAAAAAATTGAAGGAAAATCCAGCAATGCACAAAGACATGCTTAAAGATGTCTCCATTAACATTTTCATGATGCTTCATCTACATGATGCTCCCACTTATTTGTTATTTCTGGAAGCTGCAACTCCCCCTGGTTGTTGGACCGTTGAAACCATAGTCATGTACGTTTCACTGTTTGCTTCATTAAGTATAAGAATGTTTGATGAAGGTTGCCACAGTGTTTTACTTTATTTATTTTCGAAATACCTGCAATATTTTTTAGAAAACATATCTTGTTTGTGGTATCCCCTTAAGGAGAATCATATAAATATCATTCATCTGCATATCTCTTAAGATCAAAACATTTCTATGAATTAAATAAATAATAATTTATGTGGCTTATGTCATTCCAGTGTATGCGTAAGTGAATATCAGCAAGTTCACATAAATATATTGTGCTGAATGAATGACAATAAAGAATTTTTATTTATCTTTTTTTTAAATATGTTCTCTTATTCTTTCAATCGTAACGGATCCCAGTGACATGACTATTATAGATATATTAAGTAAATGATAACTCCTCATATTAAATCTCTTCATAAGACTTCTAGAGATTTATCTATTATAGAAATTATCCCGAGATTATCTCTTCAGAAAATATTTTCAATATCTCTAAGAGATATTTCCAGTATCTCCAGGAGATACTTCTAATCTCTTCAGGAGATATTGTCATATTTTATATCTCTTTAGGAGATTATCCATTTAGGAGATCTTCTCTTGATGAGATATTGTCATGTATATAGACGGCCGCTTTAATAAATTCGTTTAGAAATTTTTCATAAATAAATATGATAGGACATTTTAGGATTATTAGTATATCCTTCACTCGACATATACTCTATGAGCCTATCACATTCTTCCGATGATGTATATATGGCTCATTTTGCAAATCTTTCGGGGATATCCTAATAATTTAAATTATTTTGATATCTTTTTGTCTAGGCTATTATGATCGAAGAATATATTTCTTTATATTCTGTTCATAGTTATTTCGATTCTTTAGCTAATATTGCTCTATATATAGTGTATCTCATTTTATTTGTTACAGATACCCATTAAATCATGTCGAATTTAATTCTTTTGGGGTTTGTACTATAAGATTGAACACTCCATGCTGCGCGTGATCACGTCGCATCTTTTCATTATCATTTTCTACATTCAAGGATTATTTGTGGTTTAGTGTTATCATTTATCACCATTTTTTTCTTATTTGATAATGTGATCTATGACAAATTTTTTGATTCCAATTTTTTTTTGAATATGTATAAAACATATAGTTTTTAGTTTTTGGGTACCGATACATCTTTCTCAGTCTCTTCTGAAATCTAAAATATATCCTCGACTAGAGCTATATACTTTGAGAAATTGGTATTTGGTTCATGACATCTTTCAGATCGTCATGAACTTTCTCTTCTATATAATTTGAGAAATTAGATTTTTGGTTCATGACATTTTTCAGATCGTCATGATTTTTTTCTTCAGGGGATGCTTTTTCAAGAGCATTACGATGTGTTTTATTATGTGTTCTCTTCTTCTGGAGAGCTAAATCTTTAGAACCTTTTTAAGTCTTACGCATTCTTAATGTAGAACTTATTCATTTGTTGCCTTTATTTTGTTCTTTTGGTACTTACTTCTATTAGAAGATAGATTCACCGTTGGTATAGTTATTTATGCAGCATAATCGAGTAAACATGCAATAATGAAATAATTTCTCCTAATGTAGTCGAGATTAAATAAATAGGAAATATAACATGATTCGTTTTTCTGGAGCGATGCTTTATGACATTCTTCTATAATGCTAAATCTTCTAGAACACTAATTCATGACGTTCTTCTGAAACAATACATTTATCTCTTTCTTGTGTCCCCCTAACGGTGAGGAATTATGTCTTATCAAATTGACAGAACATAAATTTACATTAAAGATATCTCATAGCTAATATTTAATAATCTAAGGAGATGAACATATAAATTTTCAATGCATATATGTCGAAACTATATAGTTTCAAATAATGCCAACATAATTCATAAAAAAGGTAAAATAATGGTTATAAACAAATAAAACTTATGCTATTAATTATTTAGATACAATCTTCTGGATTGGTGGTTTAGAAAAAAAAACTAATCCTTGAGATTAAGGACACAAAGTAAACATTAGGTATGCTGCAATTTGCTAAAAGATGACCACAAGATTTTTATTATTATCATTTTCATCATTATTATCTCGGGGTGTCTTGTTTGATCATATCGCAATTTTTAAAGATTTATGGGACCATTCGGCTTCTGGCTCACAATGGACCATTAGGATTGACCCTATGCTAGAGGTTATACGGTTATACAAATGTATTCTTTATTTTTTTCCATCATGATTTCATTACCTATGCTAGAGGTTATACAAATGTATTTTTTATTTTTCTCGCTCATGATTTCAATATGATACATGTTTGTCCTTATGTCCTTAAAACTCAATATTTTTTCTTCTAGAATTACGTGGGTTCCATTGATAAAAGTAAGTTTGCTCTTCGAAACCTTCAATAATATGAGCATAACAAGTTATCATGGATGCTACTTTCACGCTATTATTTATATTGGAAAAAAATATCATAATCATAAGGATAGTGTTGGTAGTAGCACTATCAGTCATGCATAAGAGATCTCTATCTAGTTTTTTCATGTATTCCAGTTTCTAGATATGACAATATCTTATAAATAGTTGCAAATAAAGATATTATTAATCAATAATAGTAGTATCCCTATGGATATAACAACCTTATAACACCAACTTTGACACTTTATAGTTTAAAATATATACAACTACATTATTGAAATACCAACATTCAGATTGGTATTTTCACTTTTATCCTTTTGGGGACTAGCGACCTGCAAAATTTTAATTCGTGGGCAACTGGTTTCTTTCGGCATGCAGGCAACACCTGTCATGCATGCACATATCATTTGGGGTGGTAAAAATTAAAGCAAACAATAATGTTTAATCGTATATGCACATGTAATTTGTATCTTTTTACAAATAAAACCTCAAAAAATTGATGCCATATAAGATTTTGGTTTATGTGAGGCAACAATTATAAGCAATAATTTCATGTCAAAATTTATGTAGATAAGGCGAATTATAATTAACATTATTATTTAAAATAATTGGAAGTATACATACTAGAACGAGAACACACTAGTTCCTATTAGTTTGACACTGATTAAAATATCACATAAATTGAGAAGACAAACTGATCTTTCCAGTTGTATGATAAATTCAGACCATCGGTGACACATGATGCTTACTAGAAAATCAAATAATAGTACTCAGGCTATATCCAATTTAATGATCATCAAATAATAGTGATTTGAACTATACAATTTCATCCCATGTGCAGATTAAGATTATGTCACGTTCATCAGGCTTCTGATGTTATGGGATCGTGGGTGGGACGTCCGTATGTTCTCACGGCATTTCATCATTGTCATTGCACCTCTGTCAACACTAGCACCCTCTCAGTCGTGCATGAGATAAGAGATGTCCACGGAACGGTCGCACCCGCTCGACCGCATGCACGGATTTGAACTATACAAGCAATCAACTATATTGAATATTATATAGATAGATGCAATCAATATTAAGAACATAGTTGTAGATCAACTCGACAATTTCAATTTATAACAATCCACGAGAATGATAATATTTGATAATTTTGTAGATATAAATGCTCAATATTCCAAACAAGAATGATAAGTATAGAAAAATGAAAATTTAGAACTAACTGTGACAAAATCCAATGTCTACTTTTTTGCTTTTTTATCATTTAGATTTTGCTATTATTCATGTGCCAGACAATCAAATTTGACATCAGAAATATAGGTACCTAAATGACATGACTAATTTCATAATCTATAATTGTCCACTTGGAAAATCCAAAATTTCTATTAATTAAACATGTTTTCTTTTTTGAGGAAATTGGTAGTGTTATTATTCATAAATACCCGCCAAAAGGCGATCAACCACTAGCAACTGAGAAATACAATCGGGGAGAGATTGAGAATAAGAACAAGACTTGTTCTTCAATGCATATCTAGCTAAAGTGTGTGCAACTTGATTTCCTTCTCTACGCACAAATGCGAATTTGAGGTTACTGTAAGACTGGATATCACTAACAATTGAGTGAACCACATGAAGGTTTTAATCCTCGGTGCTATTCCGTTCATCTTCCAAAACACTCCCCACTTGAACTGTGGTACGGGCGATCCTGAGTTACCAGGGGCTTGGGCGCGGATGTTCTCATATAGAGATTTTGAAGAGAAACTCCCCGTTTTAGCTCTAGTCCATATCAGCCTATCCTGGCCGTCTCCTTCGCAGAGGCTAATGTCAGTGATAGCCTTGGCTTCCATGGGAGAAAATAGTGAATCAATGAGAGGACGATTCCATTCTCTATTCAGCGGAATCATAAGATCCCTCACAAGCTTTGGCCCATTCGGATGGGTAGTAGAAGGAGACACTCGATATCCAGGGATTCCTGGGACCCAAGGTTCAGTGATCAAATCGAGCCATCCTCCTTTAATTTTCCAGCAGATGTGATGTTCCCTTCCAAGTTGGGACGGGCGTCAAGCATGCTCGTCCAGGTCGGAGATGCTCGTTTGCGCCTAGGTTCCAGCCAAATGGATCTATTTTGCAAATAGATGCCTCTGAGCATTCTAGCCCACAACTGATGTGGGTTGGTCAAGAACCTCCAAAGTAATTTGCCTATCAGCGAATCATTCACTCAAGCTGGGTCTCGGAAGCCAAGTCCCCCTTCCTGCTTCGGGTTGGTAAATTTGCTCCAGGCAAGGAAATGAAAGGATCTATAAGTTTGCCCCAGCTTTCGACAAATAGTTGAGGGGGTCTTATATGATGACATCGAATAGACAGGGATATATCGACCCCAAGGTTGATTGAATAAGAACCGCCCTCCCGGCATGTGAAAGAGTTTTGGATTTCCAGCCTTTGAGACGGCTACTCACTTTGTCGAGGAGGCTCACGTACGTTGAAATCTTGCCTTTGAAAGCCGATCATATACTTTAGCCATATCAAGTTTGAGCGCAAATGTGTTCTTCTTCTTGGGTATATGCTTTAGCCATGTCAAGTTTGAGCACAAATGCGTTCTTCTTCTTGGGTAAGGACTTCATTGCATGGAAGATCTCCTAGGCGATGATGGTATTGTCAGAAATTTGTCTACCTGGAACAAAAGCATTCTGAAACGGAGAGATTAGTTTATCCATCAATGGTCTCAATCTTGTGGCTAGAATTTTAGAGAGATGCACAATATGTATATGATGAGATGTAATGGTCTCAATCTCCTGGGCGATGATGGTATTAATTAAACATGTTACAATCACAATATGTATATGATGAGATGTAATGAGAAGAGAGCAACATGAGTTTGCAACAGTTTTTTCAACTGAACAAATAAAAGACGAATGTTGTATGTTTCTTCAATCATCAAAGATATTAATTTGCAAACAATTAATTATTAGATTACATGTAGACCATGGTGCTAATTACCAATATTAAAAGATAACTTGCAAGTAGTGACAATCAACAATTATACTAATTAACCCAAAGGCATGCACAAAATATTATTGACAGAAAGCAATCTCATCTTGTGTGAATCATGTACTTACTTTGTATCCAATGCGACATTAATAAAAAGTATAAGCATGGCCATATTTCATCCAGGAGCAAAATAAAAAAAAATGTGAAGAAACACACGAGACATATGTATTTTGTAACTTGTTAACACATGAGAGACGTTCAACTTCTTTATTATTATTATTATTATTATTATTATTATTATTATTAATAAAAGAAGAGGAATTTCATATGAATACTGTATTTCATAAATCAAAAGTAGATTTACATATAAAATAATCTCTCAATATTCCATTAGTTGCAATCAAAGTAACCTTTTGCAACGAGATTAGAAACTTTCTCGAAGCCTTTCTCATGTTTTCGTTAAACGAGCGGGAACTCCTCGAGCTCAAGCTCCTTGCCTCCTTAAGCTCATTTCTCATGTTTTTGTTAAACGAGCGGGGACTCCAGGAGCGTTCATGCTGATAACTTGTAAAAATGAAAGAGAAAGAGAAGAGTTTTTGGTAGTACATGACTTATTTTCAATAATAATATATATAAATGATGTTAACTTGTAAAAATGAGAGAGAAAGATAATAGTTTTGGGTAGTACTAGTACATGACTTATTTTTATTGATAATATATATAATAGAGGAAATAAGATATAGAAAGTTGTAGATATAGATAAGTATTTGATAGTACATGACTTATATTTCTATTAATAATATAGGCTTAATTGTAACTTGATATCCTCAATTATTTTCGTTTTTCAACTTGATATTATAATTTTTTTTTTTCAACTTGATAGCCTGAATTTTTTTGGAACAATAAATATCCCTGCTCAAATATAAAAACTACTGTCAACCCCCTCCCACTCCCCAACGCCCTCTCCTCCGCTCCGGCCACCCACCCCCTCCCCTCTCGCCCAATACCCCCTCCCCCCCCCCCCCCCCCCCCCCCCCCCCCCTTCTGTCCTGTGCTCCCTCCCTCCCGCCTCCCCAGGACCCTCCTGGGGCGCGACAGTGCGAGAGGCGGGGAGGGGGGGGGGGGGGGGGGTGGCCGGCGGGATGGGAGGGAGGGGGGGGAGGGGGGGAACTGGGAGAGAGAGGGTGGGTGGGAAGGAGAAGCGCATTTTCGATTTTTTTTTTAAATTTTTGGGTATGAAGTTGAAAATATATAATTGTTGATGGTATTAAGTTGTTGAGTAAAAAAATTTAGAATATAAACTTGAAAAACTAAAAATAGTTGAGTATATCAAGTTACAATTAAGCCAATAATCTATTCTACTATATAATATGAAAACTTGGATGGTGAAACTTTTAAATTCCGAAGATATCCTTGCATGTCTATACTAATTAAAAATTGTTCATTAATTTTAATAAAGACAACTTAATAATTACGAAGACTACCCTTTGGTCTTCCTAAAGAGTCTCCCTAAGTTAATTAAAAGAATGTTAAAAAACGTGCAAGGCATGTGCACATATGCTACTATATATATAAGTGAGAATACGACAGAGATAATTATAGATATAGATAAGGACATTTGTATTTGAATTTATCCAAATCACAAAACCAATATAGCAGAAAACCGGATTTAGTTTCCTTCTAACCGCCTCTGAAATTGTACAAAGTACTCTAATTTTTGTTTTCTCTCTCTTGTATTAAAAAAAAATTCTTCCACGAGGCTTCGCAATTTCCCCAATTTTCCTCTCCCTCGTCCTCCTCGAGAATTAGGGTTAGGGTCTCCGAACTCTTTCTTCTTCTTCCGGTTTTTATTAGGGCCAGGGTTCCGTTCTTCTTTTGCCCTCTCCAATCGATTGATGGCGTCGACGGAGAGGAAGACGATCGATCTGGAGCAGGGGTGGGAGTTCATGCAGAAGGGGATCACCAAGCTGAAGAACATACTCGAGGGGCTCCCGGAACCCCAGTTCAGCTCCGAGGACTACATGATGCTCTACACGTAAGTGTCCCTCTCCCTCTCTCTCTCTCTCTCTCTCTCGGTCGATCAATCGATCGATCCCCTTCCTTATCTTTGCTCTCGAATTTAGGGTTTCTTAGCTGACGCCGATCTTTGTTGATGGCCAGGACGATCTACAACATGTGCACGCAGAAACCGCCGCACGACTACTCGCAGCAGCTGTACGACAAGTACCGGGAGTCGTTCGAGGAGTACATCACGTCGACGGTGATTTTCTGACCCCGATCGATCTTTTTTTTTTCCATGAATATATGACTTGACGGTTTTTTTAATCGACAATTGGCTTACATAGTTATGACATGAAATATTAGGAGAGCCTTATTTAGTTCGAACCTAAATTGGATATTAGTTCTACTAGCTTGTTTGTTTTTCGGAGTCAATATGAAAGAAAATTGGCTAAATTATCCTATGCATCTCAACTATAGCGCTCGGACGTTTTTGAGATATTACCTTTTCAATGCTCGATTTTGGGGTCAATATGAAAGAAAATTGGAAAATTGGCTAAATTATCCTAATGCACCTCAACTATAGTGATCGGGCATTTTTGACACGTTACTTTTCACTGCTCAATTTTGGCACCCCAACTTTATAAATTACTCTTTTGAAGGACATTGCTTCAATTTTGAAGCACATCGGGACCACGTCAAAAGAATATACGGCAATACACGTATTTAAATTGCGTTTTTGTACTACAAGATATGTTTGTGAAATGGTCTTGATGTGCTCCCCAACTTTATAAATTACTCTTTTGAAGCACGTTTCGTCAATTTCGAAGCACATCTAGACCACATCAAAAGAATACATGGCAATACAAATTGCGCTTTTGTACTACAAGATATGCTTTTGAAGTGATCTTGATGTGCTTCAACATTGACAAAATGTGCTTCAAAAGAGCAATTTATGATGTTGGTTATGAAGTTGGGGTGTCAAAATCGAGCAGTGAAAAGTTAATGTTTCAAAAATGTCTGAGCGCTATAGTTAGGATGCCATTAGGATAATTTAGCCAAAAAAATTGCATCGTTACCATGAATAGCATCGTCCCTTCAATGACCCTATACTGCATATGGTAGATGCAGCCGAGACTTTTCTCATTTTGGAAACTAAAGGAAAAAAAAACTTCATTAAAACAAATCTAAAAGAGTTGGACAAGATCATCCATACTCTTTTCTTCTTTTTCCTTTTCCTAGATGAGATTGTGTTAGACTAAATCTGATCAAAATTTAATTTTTTTGTTAGAAGTCAATTATATGGTAGATTAAGTTAAGATCAGATTGAAATGAAATAATGGATTTAGTTAGTTTATGTAAAATTTAAATGCAATTAGATTATTATATTTAATATTTTGCTATTTTAGATTTGAATGGAAGTTCAAATATAAGATTTGGAGGAGAATAGTCAAAGTAAGAGAGATTCATAATCTAAAAATACGATCGTTTTGGAATAGATTCACGATCTAAACATGCAATTGTTTTATAATGTCCATATGCAAAACATTGTTTTCATTAATACATGCACAAACACTTTCGCTTTCGAAACCAAATCCGAAATGTAAGAACTTTATCTGTTGCTGTTTCGTTTGAAGAAACTATTTTTAAAACGCCATTTTCGAAACTAAATCCTGATTGGACGGTTGGACCCTATATATAGAGATGGGAGACATGGCCCCAAAATAATTTGGTTGATGTGACACCAAAAGACCAACGTAAACGAGTTGAAAATAAATAGCCGACTTGAACCCCTCAATCCTTCTACAATTTTTGTCTAGAACACTTGTTGAACATCTAACTTTATCCTCCATATCATATCATGTAAATAATATGTATCTGCTATAGTTGTCATTTGTGCATCTGCCATGAGTGTAAAGATACATGGGCTTTTTTTTGACCCTTTTTGTAGGCTTTGTACGACTTGAACTTCTTTTTGTTCTTTCTTATGACTTGTTCAGTTGTAAGTAACATGTATGTATTTCTATTTTGTTGTTATTCGGGTAGAAAATGTTATTCGTGTAGAAAAATTGGAAGTGATGTGGATAATTTTGTAGAAGAATTGGAAGTGATGTGGATAATTAGAGGAATCACTGAATGTTAAACGTTGTTTAATGCCTTGAAAACCTCTATATCTCATCCCATTTGGAGTAGTTAGCACGCAGTAAATTCTCCAAACATATGTTGGGGAGAAAAATTCAGGATGTAGTTTTTCACCTTTGAAGTTAGTGCAAAGTAATTTGCTAGATAGTTGGATGACACAAACTAAAAAGGTTACAAAGTCTAAAAAAGACAATGATAATGTTTTAAGTCTCTGTGACACGTGCTACAGCCTAAATTCTCATAAACATATAGGTGAAAAGATATGGTTCGGTACAAAAACATGTCACGTCCCAGTCCCAAAAGTCACGGGACTAGCACGTGACACGGCCAACTAGTACACCCTCAAGGGTAATACCAAATATATAGAATCCTCAAGAGTGCACTTAAGCTGTCTAACTAAACTAAAGTCCACAAAACACTAGAATCATCATGGCAATCTATATCTCATATACAGAAGTAAAAAAGATACAACCAAATCAAATGAGTAACGATGAAACTGAAGAATAATATAAAACTGAAGCTTCAAATATCAAGAATTTAAGTCACGTCCGGTGGAGACAAATCCACTACCAGTAGACGGAAATAAAATGTAAAGACACGAAATAAAATAACTAAGTCCAAGCTACGCTAAGCATCAATAACATCATCAACTGCAACGGTACCGTGGTCTGGTGCTGGCTCATAGACCTGCTCGTCTGCACTTGGATCAACCTCGACTAAACCTGAAGGTGTCACCAGGTCCTCAGGGGACTAGCAAGATACATAAAATATGACAAACATAACAGTATAAAATATGCAGAGAGTAAAGAAATAGTCGAGAACAGATCAATCGAGATACAAGGAGACTACGGCATAGGGAACCTAAGACAGTGGCATGTCATACTAGAAGTGTGGTACTAGACGTGACTACAAGTAAATCAGGATAACCGCAGCCCAATGGGAGCTCACAGTCCTATAGTCAGTAGGCCAATTGGGACTCCCTAACTATAGTAAAGCTCATTCGCACTCAATGGGAGTTCACGAACGAGGTGGTTATGTATAGTCAACATTTATTAAGTGGTCAGGTCAAGTCAAAACAATCACGATCAGGTCAAGTCAATCAAGTACAGGTAATCAGATCAACTCAAGGTCAAGTCCAACTCCAACTCCAAGTGATGAAATCAAGTCAACGCACTAAATACGAAAGTCTAAACTAGCATAGCGAAACATAGATCTAGTAGATAATATAAAAAAGAAAACATGTGAGGAAACAGGTAAAGAACATCATGAACATGTACAAGAATCATGTGACACTACAAGAAAGAATAATATGAACAAAATGACAGGAATAAATATGCATAATACTGTATAAGTTCGGCAAGGTATACTTGCCTAATCCCACGGTGTGAAGATGAAGGGTCGCTCCCGCGTCCATGCCTCCGAAATCCAACGCCCCTTTTAATAATTATTTAACTAGTTTAAGTAATTAATCATAAAACTTATAATGACTTAATTGGCTAAACTATATTTTAAACCACATTAACTATATTCAAATCTCTCATTGAACCATTTATTTTCATACACACACACATGTTCCACGGGACATCGAAACCTAGTTTTAGGATTTTCGACTTCCAAAATTGTCGGTTATGCCCCTACTTCAATAGCACATAAAATCATCTAAAAATTCATAAAAATAATATTTAAATTATTTATACATAATTAATTCTGAATTTTCAAATTTGAAATTCTAAAGTAATTATATGGCTACTTGACTTCTATGTCAGATAATCTACCCGAAATTTGTCCGGGACATCGTCAATTACTCAATATGACTTAAATATACTTAATAATAAATTAAAACAGAATTAATATCAATTATTACTCATGAACACAAGGGTTAACTTATTCTACAATATTTGATATTCTAGGTCAACAGATTACCCGAAAAAGCTAGTTTCAACCCCTATTTTTTTCGATCAGATCTGAGTTGATAAAATCATAGAAAAATACTTAAAAATCGTATTTCCCACATATTAACCTACATAAAATTTAGTTTCGAAAAATTCTATCAATTTCACGTAGATCCTTCACAATGGGCTAAAATTAATCTTACCGTAATAAATTCACCACCATTAAACATACAAATTTTAGAGATTGAAAAACAAAACAAAAGACAAATCTAATTTTTAATAATTTAATATCAGGTTTTCTACAGAATTTATAACATGGATTTTAGATGGAAAAGTTAGAGCTTTTACCGAAATCCTTCACAAGATAATTTGTTGGTGCTCCTCCTTGTCCAAAAATCCAGCTTTATTTGCTTTGCTTGCTTGCTATTCTCTTCTTGATGGGTTGAAGAAGATGGCAATGGTGGTTTGATGGGTTTGATGGTGAAGGTAGAGTCGTTTGAAGGTTTAATGGTGTTTGGGTGAAGAGATGGTGTAAAGGAGAGAGGGAGTAGATGATTGGTATGTGTTGTGGAGGGAGAGGATGATGAAGGGGAGGGGAATGTTGCTATTTTCAAAATTAATGGGGAAGGGACTGCTCTTGGGTGATAAATTAGAGTTTTTGGTGTTAGGGTTATGGTTTTGATGAGGATTGATATATATATATATATATGGGCCTATAGGTTGGGTTTACATATGTAGGACGTTGTTTTCATGCATGGCATGGCCGGCCAATATAGGGGCTGAATTTTGGACGAAAATTGCATGGGGCTACTCTTGGTCGGCCTTGGTTAGGTGGTTAGGTTAGTTATAATACCTTCCTACATATGTAAACCCAACCGATAGGCCTATATATATATATATATATATATATATTATATAATATATATATCAATTTCATCAAACTCAACCCTAACCCTAACACCAAAAACTCTCATTTATCACCCAAGCAGCCTCTTACCCATTATTTCGAAAAGCAACTCTCCCCTCTTTCTTCATCCTCTCTCCCACACACCTACCAATCATCTCCTCCCACTCAAGTCCTCTTCACAATCTCTTCACCAAACACCATTAAACCTTCAAAAAGACTACTTCACCATCAAACCACCATTGCATCTTATTCAACCCATCAAGAAGAGAATGGCAAGCAAAGCAAAGAAAGTTGGGTTCTTAGACAAGGAGGAGCACCAACAACTCATCTTGAAGGATTTCGGTAAAAGCTCTAACTTTTTCATCTCAAATCCATGTTATAAATTTGTAGGAAACCTGAGATTAAATCAGTAAGAATTAGATTTTTGTCTTTTGTTTTGTATTTTCATCTCTAAAACTTGCATGTTTAATGGTGGTGAAATTTATGTTACGATAGGATTAATTTTAGCCTGTTGTGAAGGATCTATGTGAAATTGATAGAATTTTTCGAAACTGAATTTTATGTAGGTTAATATGGGTTTTAAGTATTTTTCATGATTTTATCAACTCAGATCTGTCGAAAAAATAGGGGTTGAAATAGCTTTTTGGTAATCTGCCGACCTAGAATATCCAAAAATTGTAGAATAAGTCAACCTTGTGTTCATGAGTAATAATTGATATTAATTTTGTTTTCAATTATTATTTAAGCCATATTGAGTAATTGATGATGTCCCGACAAGTTTCGGGACTAGCTGACGTAGAAGTCAACTAGCCATATAATTACTTTAGAATTTCAAATCTGAAAATTCAGAGTTAATTATGTATAAAATAATTTAAATATTATTTTTATGAATTTTTAGATGATTTTTATGTGTGCTATTGAAGTAGGGCATAACCGACAATTTGGAAGTCGAAAACCCTAAAACTAGGTTCCGATGTCCTGTGGAACGTGTGTTGTGTATGAAAATAAATAGTTCTAGAGAGTTGAATATAGTTGATGTGGTTTAAATATTAATTTAGCTAATTAAGTCATTATAAGTTTTATGATTAATTATTTAAACTAGTTAAATAATTATTTATGGAGCGTTGGATTTCAGAGGCGTGGACACGGGAGCACCCTTCATCTTCACACCGTGGGATCAGGCAAGTATACCTTGCCGAACTTATACAGTATTATGCATGTATATTTCATGTCATTCTTGTTCATATTTATTCTTTCTTGTATTGTCACCTGATTCTTGTACATGTTCTTTCACCTGTTCTCACATGCTACATGTTTTCTTTTTCATATTACTACTGGATCTATGTTTCACTATGCTAGTTTAGACTTTCGTATTTTGTGTGTGACTTGATTTCATCACTTGGACTTGGACTTGAGTTGATCTGATTATCTGTACCTGTTGACTTGATCTGATCGTGATTGTTTTGACTTGACTTGACCTGTTATTAGATGTTTATACTGACCACCTCATTCGTGAGCTCCCATTGAGTGCAATGAGCCTTACTAGTTAGGGTCCCCATTGGCCTACTGACTATAGGACTGTGAGCTCCCATTTGGCTGCGGTTACCTTGATTTACTTGTAGTCACGTCTAGTACCACACTCCTAGTATGACATGCCAGTCTTAGGTTGTGCCGTAGTCTCCTTTTTCCGTTGATCTGTTCTCGACTATTTTTTTATTCTCTGCATATTTTATACTGTTATGTTTGGCATGTATTATGTATCTTGCTAGTCCCTGAGGATCTGGTGATCTCTCCAGGTTTAGTCGAGGTTGATCCGGGTGCAGACGAGCAGGTTTATGACCCAACACCAGACCACGGTACCATTGCAGTTGATGATGTTATTGATGCTTAGCGTAGTTGGACTTAGTTATTTTATTTTCTGTCTTTATATTTTATTTTCGTCTACTGGTAGTGGATTTGTCTCCACCGGACGTGACTTAGATTCTTGAAACTTCAGTTTTATATATTATTCAGTTTCATCGTTACTCATTTGATTTGTTATCTTTTTACTTGAGATATAGATTGCCATGATGATTCTAGTGTTCTGTGGACTTTAGTTTAGTTAGACAGCTTAAGCATTCTTGAGGGTTCTATATATTTGGTATTACCCTTGAGGGTACTAGCTGGCCGTGTCACGTGCTAGTCCTGTGACTTTTGGGACTGGGGTGACATATTTTTGAGTGGCTTACACCCTTTTTTAATACTTTGTGTGAGTTTGGATGCACATGTAAACCGGTGAAAAGATTAGAGTGCAATGCTACACTTTTTTCTTTTTTTTTACTTTGGGTGAGTACGGATGCACATATAAGTGCTGAAGCTCATGATATTTTCTGAATTTTTAGAAGAAACTTATTTGGATGATTAGCCTAATCACGGATTTGAAATTTATACTTTAGGAATTTTCAAATTTCATGACTCTCTCTTCTTATCTATACTAATTTTTTTAAGCTCAATATCTTCAATCAAGCAGTTAATAGCAAAATTGTAATATTTATTGTCTAGATATTTAAAATCATGGAAATATTACTTTTACTGTGAAACATCCAAATGCATTCTCAATGTTATGTCATTTTGACAGATTGTTGGATGATGATTAGTAAATCGATTTGGTATTCTAACAACATAATATACTTTTTATTACCAAGGACGGTAGTGGTATTGTACCTATTCTGAGGGGTTGCTAACTACCTTAAGTTTAATGTTTAGTGATGTCTTTATTTATGAATTTTTTATTGATCACCAAATGATTGCAAGTCTTCTTTGTATTGTTTGCTATACAGGTTCGGTAAGATTTTTTTTCCATTTTACCTCTCGGACAAATTGGCCTTTACATTTTAATAACAATATGCCTTTGTTAAAAGCTTCTGTTTCTTCCTCATTTAGGTACTGCCATCACTGAGGGAAAAGCATGACGAGTTTATGCTGAGGGAACTTGTTAAAAGATGGTCCAATCATAAGGTTATGGTCAGGTGGCTTTCACGCTTCTTCCATTATCTCGACCGCTACTTCATTGCTCGGAGGTCATTGCCTCCTCTTAGTGAAGTTGGGCTCACCTGTTTCCGAGAGCTGGTACATAGATCTTCATTTCACTTCAATTAATTTTTTTCTTTCAAATTTTAATTCGAAAGTACGATGAATATGACGGTACTTCTGGAAGCTTTTTCCTGCACATAACCCTGTTGACACCTTCTTATTTGTATTTCAGGTCTATCAGGAGATCAAGGTTAAAGTGAGAGATGCCGTGATCTCTTTGGTATGTGACAAATATTCTTTAGCTTTTGTTGGATTTTCTCTGTTATGACAGCTTTCTTAACTCTATTTTGTGGAGCAGATAGACCAGGAACGCGAGGGGGAGCAAATTGATAGAGCACTATTAAAGAATGTGCTGGACATATTTGTTGAAATTGGTTTAGGAATTATGGAGTGTTATGAAAATGATTTTGAAGCGGACATGCTTACTGATACCGCGGCTTACTATTCACGAAAAGCTTCAAACTGGATTTTGGAAGACTCGTGTCCAGATTACATGTTAAAGGTACATTCTTTCATAGTTTTGTAAAACATCTTATCAATTCTAATGAGAATGGTGTTTTTTAATTTTGATTCTTCTGGCTGTCTTTAGGCTGAGGAGTGTTTAAAGCGGGAGAAGGATAGAGTTTCCCATTACCTACATATTAGCAGCGAACCGAAGTTGTTAGAGGTTTGTTGAGTATATTGCTTATAGTTTTCTATGTTGACGTTCGTGCTTGCTTTCCAACCTTCAGAAAAGGGCACTTAAGTTTCAATTATTTTAATCTGGATATTTTCTGTGTGTCTGAAAGCTAATCTATTTTGTTTTTCACTATGTTGGTAGAAAGTACAACATGAGTTACTTTCGGTATATGCAAGTCAGCTTCTTGAAAAGGAACATTCTGGATGCCATGCGTTGCTTCGTGACGACAAGGTAAGAAATGTAGTTTCCTGTCTTTAAATTTTATTGAAAACAGCCTTAGTTGTTGTTCCCTTTGTAATTGTTGGACTCTTTACCTTTACTTGCATTTAGGTGGACGATCTCTCAAGGATGTATCGGCTTTTTAGTAGAATACAGAAAGGCCTGGATCCCGTATCTCTGATATTTAAACAGGTCAGCTGCTTTGATATTGCTTGTTTAAACCATGAAATAAGGAACACACTCTCATTTGATGGATTTTGGTTTTATGCAGCACGTGACAGCTGAAGGTACAACCTTGGTCAAACAAGCAGAAGATGCTGCAAGCAATAAGAAGGTGAGTGTTTTATATACTTTAGGTTTCTAGTTCTCTGACTGCTATCTTGCAAACGATATATGCTTAAAAAGTCGTTAGGTGCGGTTTTGAGGTTGCAATTACAAATTCTTTAGCTACAGTGAAGAAGTCATTATCTATGGGTACGATTATTTGGTTTCAGCATTGAAAATAACATAGCTGCTCTTGGGTTTCTTACTAATGATTTGTCAAGGATTGTGCTTGATATGTTTTTTGTAGTATAGAGTAGAGATTTTAATGTAGAATTTCTAGGGTTTATCTTATAGTTTGCATCTTGTTCTGTTGAAATAGTATTGTTCAATTTAGGGTTATTTGACTATAAAGGAAGTGTGACCATATATATTTACATTAATCATGGGGGTTGACATTCTGTCCTCTTAATATATGGTGTGCTGCTGCTGCGGTCATGTTTGCTGATTTAGTTTGTTGTTCTCATGCAACAATGATTTTCCTAGTCTTTTATCAGGCCTAGGGGAGTTATTTTCCTTGTCTTTTATCCAGTCTAGGGGCATGACTCAATGCTGCTAATCGATCAATTTCTTGTGACCAATTGATTGTTGAAACAAGATCAATTCTCCATGACTATCTATGGGATCTGAGCCAAATAAGTAGATAAAGGAAAGGGTGTGTAGTGCCATGAGGCCTACCCTTATACAGGGTCTGTGGAGGTAAGATGTATGCAGTTAACCTGTATATATGGAATTGCCTTGAACCTGCATCTCTTAGTGGTAAGTCTTAGCTGGTTTGAGCAAGCCTTGGCCAAACAAGAGGACCTTGCTCTATGTTGCAAGAACATGGTAAAGTGGTATCCGTATTCCCACTATCTTTGTACATATTGAAATGGTTGTATCATGTATCGTGCTCGTACTCCATGTACATATTCAGGCAACATAGGCCCTTGCTCAAGGACAACTAACACTTGGCCAATTATCTTTCTTATACCATCAAGGTTCCTGATATCAAATCTCAGTCCCATACAGGTTGGTGTTCATCACCATATTGAAAACTAGAAACCTGATGATATACTAGACATATCAGGGATGGACCCATATTGGGATTAGATAATAATAATTTACTTCATATATGACATGTATGATAAGAATTAAAGCTTTAATATAAATTTAATAGTATCCTTAAATGATTCCAACAATAAACAACTTAAAACTATCCTTCAAACAAAAAATTAAACAAAGTTCTTGTACATAAAGTTAACCAGACATGATACTTAAGAACATCTCAAAACAAATCATAATAATAGCTAGGAAGATGTTAATTTCTCAAACACAATTGATTGAGATTTGAGCTGGTAAGAGCCATTATTATTACTTTAGAGTGACTTAATTGGTAAGAGCCTTCATGATTTCGTTCGGAGTGGCCAAGACACAATGCATGTTGCTTCTGAACCTATGAACACGGTATCAGACGATATCAAGATTCTATAATTACTTTAGAGTGACTTAATTGGTAAGAGCCTTCATGATTTCGTTCGGAGTGGCCAAGACACAATGCATGTTGCTTCTGAACCTATGAACACGATATCAGACGATATCAATTCAAGACATCATGCCTCTTCTTTTTTTAAGATGATGGATTCATATTTGGGTGTAGACTGTTTCGTTATTAATGGTAAACAGGTACAAATCCAATTTTTATTTGGGTTGATGTATCGGCCAGTTTTTCGGTATACCGGCCGGTAGGAGCTAAGGTCCGGTTTCTCCATGTCTGTCCAGCATACGGTATCGGCTACCCATCCAAATGGTAAACTGGCAGGTATGGCCGATATCATAATATTATGGATGGTCAGAATAGTGATAAAACAAGGTAGGGAATATTCAGTTGGTCGTACAATAAACCAAAAGCCATATGGAATTATACATTGTCATAGGTGACAGGTGAGATATATACCTATTGCCATAGGTGGACAGGAAAATAAACCTTGGAGATATGCACTTGCCATACTCACTATGTTCTACTTGGCTACTAAGGAGTTTCACATTTTGGATTTTTAATTACCTGACCTCTTTTGTCATGTTTTGCTTTTATTTAATTGCTTAGTGATTGGAGAGGAGGTACAAAGGTGTATTGGTGAACAGGCAGAGAGAGAGAGAGAGAGAGAGAGAGAGAGAGAGAGAGAGAGAGACTAGTGATATTTGGAGTGTTGCAGGTAGAAAAGAGACATTGGTTGGTGAGTGAGGCGGGGAGATGAATGGGTAACAATGAAAGAAGGGATGAAGTGAGGCAAAACAGTTAGAAATTTTGCTCCCTTAAAGGTGTTGGTGAGAAGAGTGGAAGAGAGAGACTAGTGATTTGTGGAGTGTTGCAGGTAGAAAAGAACACTGGTTGGTGAGCGAGGTGGGGAGATGAATGGGTAAACAATGAAAGAAAGGGACAAAGTGAGGAGCAAAACAGTTGGAAAATTTGCTCCCTTAAAGGTCAATGTAAATTCGACTGTTCTATCTAGGATTCCTCATCACTGGTTTTTTAATTTTATTTGGAGGGCCACTAAGAAAATCAGGAGTAAGGAACCTATGTCTAAACGAGTAAAATTTAAGGTACTTCTATCTAAGAAATTCTTTCCACATAATGATTGCTACTTCTTGGTATCACTGATTGCCTTGATAACTAGGGGTCCAAAATTTCAGGTTTGTGTTTCTTAGTGGAACAAAAAGATGGAGGTCAACTTGGAAACATTTAGGCCTCGTTTGGTTCATGGATTTAAGGAACCAAGAAAGGAAAGTTGTTCCTTTCCTTTGTTTGGTAGCCACAAACTTGGGAATCACTTTCCTGACAAGGGGGAAAATTGGTGGGAATATGGTTCCACTCAAGACCCATGGGATTGATTTTCCCTCCTCCTTTCCCAACATTTATTACAAAAGTAATGACAAAAGTAACCATGTGTCATTGCTTATTTTACCATTAATGTTATTTTTTACAATACTATTTTTATTTTAAAAGGTAAGGATATTATTGGAACATTGTTATATTTTGCTTTCCTTTCCTAGTTAGTTTCCTTGTTTTACCAAACGGGAAAGGAAATGTGACAGGAATCCTACTTTCCCATTCCCATGGAAAATACAAGGGAATTCATTTCCTTTCCGTGAACCAAACGAGGCCTTAGAGTATTGAATGTCAGTTAAGCAAGATGTTTTTCCATGAGCAGATGTATGTCTGTTACCTTAATCATCATTTTTTATTGTTTAATGTGATCATGTAATAGTAGCTCCGTATAAGATAAACATTTAATATCTTTGATATCTTCAGTGAGTTAATTTAGTAATGAGGACCATAGTGTGCAATTGTGAGTTCATTTAATATCTTTATCCCTTTATTGTCAGCAGTATCTGCCTAATCCTCATGGGCGCATGAGAACCTGTCAATTATCAAGGAACCTCCCTTTGGGATCCCCCCAGTGACCTGTCTTGAACTGTTGAAATCCACTTAGACATACGGTTACTTTTTCATCTCACGCTCCCTCACGCGCCCTCAATTTGTGGGTAATTGAGAGAATGAAGAAAGTGGACAATGTAATGTGGATACAAGCAAGTAGTATTTATTAGCTGTTCATTCATAGGGTGCTCTATTCTGCATCATTTAGATGCAGCTTATAGTTATTCCTCAGCTGTTACTCGCTTACCTGTTAATTACTTCTAAAATACTCGCAACATTGCTATTAACTTTAAAAATGCACAATAGCATTCGTCATCACTTTGTGGTGTATTCATGAAGAACAATATGTTCATCATGCAGAATAAGATTCACTTTCATCTTTATAACAGTCGTTTATCTTCATGTTATTCCATGTGTTATAATTAGAATGTCTAAAAGAATCTTTCGAATATTTTTGTTTTGTTTTATCTGTCCTAATATACTTGTAAAGTTGATATTAACTTTGTAAATGGAAATTTGGCATCCATTACTTTTCCTTCTCTGTATTAATGAGAGCTTTTGGAATGATATAGCTGCAAGAGTTGGTTTGCTATTTTATAGATCTATTTGATTGTTCCAAGAAGATATTGCTAAATTTATTTTATATATTCTTTCTGCAGCAGGCAAGAAGAGAGGTGGTTGGTTTGCAAGAGCAGGTGAGTTATTTGCAATGAACTTTTGAATCTCACGGATAGTTGAATCTTCATTTTGATAAATGTTTGTTTGTATGTTCACAGGTTTTTGTTAGAAAAGTTATTGAGCTGCATGACAAGTACCTGGCTTATGTGAATGACTGCTTCCAGAACCACTCTCTGTTTCATAAGGTTTGTGTATTTGATACAGTTTGTTGCTTGATTTGCCTAGCCTGTTCACTCTATAAGTTGTCTTCGTCTTTCTGCAGGCACTTAAAGAGGCATTTGAGGTATTTTGTAACAAGGGTGTTGCAGGCAGCTCTAGTGCTGAGCTGCTTGCTAATTTCTGTGATAATATTCTGAAGAAGGGTGGAAGTGAGAAACTTAGTGACGAAGCTATCGAGGATACACTGGAAAGGTTACTTTCACTTTTGATGTTTTAGACTTCTTGTTTTGAAATTTTCTTTGCTGCTTCTTTTCTTTATCTTTCATTTTAACAAAAAGTGCTACACTCTAGCTTGTTTTATACCTATTCCTTGTTATTTGTTCCAAGCATAGCAATTCTGGAGGATACATGGAAGGTCGATTCTTGCTTTCACGAGCTTTAAACTACCTTACCAAAACTTATTTACTTCTTGTTGGGATCCCATCCATTGTTTAGCCTGGCCAGGAATTTCTCACCAACAAAGAGCATTGTGAGGTCTAGTGTTGGATTTCACTGTTGGACCATGAGATATATTAGTAAAAAAAGAGTTCTAGAAACCTGACAATGAGCAGTTCCATACAATATTTATGCAAGTTTTATGATTAATATGCTCGTAGTGTTTCTGTTAACTAATCACTTCATAGGATGCTATTTATGTAGACTTTACCTGTAATGAATTGGATTCTTCTGGTTGGAGTTCCAACATTACGAGAAAATAATGATAATAATTTGTTGATTTGAAGTAGTATCATGCAAGTTCTCGAGAGTGCAATATTTCAGAAAGTTTGTGATGTCAGTGGTCTGGGTGACACTCGGACAGCAAAATAACAGATCTACAATTTGAGGTTTTAGGCTAGGTTGTCAAGTCGCGATATCTATCATGTATCAATCTGCTTGCATATGTATGGTGTATCATATGGTAACACTAGGAGTTTATGTCTACACTTCTAAATCAATATAGGCACATGGTTTAATGGACTTCTCTTATAGATTTTTTGTTTGTTTCATCTTTCTATGGCCTATCTAGTTCCAGAATCAACATTCTTAAGTTTACATCACATAACTGATAACTCAAGTAAAAAAAGGGAAACCTATCAGCGTATATGTATCGTACCGTATCAACTGAGGTGGTAACGAAATGGTAGTATATCATATTTGTATCGTGTCGTAAGATATGTATCATGTACCCTATGATACTAACACATAGATTTGGCCTCTGGTGTACAACTAACATAAAA